>PYAF01005594.1:2554375-2600868 GCA_007407185.1 Glycine tomentella
GAGTAAGAGTGTAGTTATGAATTTAAATCTAAAAATAATATTTTTGTATATGGAAAGATAAAACTTATACAAAACTTATTTTTCTTATCTTTACTTAACGAAAAATCTCTAAACAATGAGATATATAATTTTTTAAAATTTTATCTTATCATTTATTTTATTTCAAATTTAAATTTATCTTTCTTTTTTCTGTTTCTCTCTCTTAGTTATATATTTTG
The DNA here is from genome assembly GCA_007407185.1 of Glycine tomentella. Taxonomy (NCBI): domain Eukaryota; kingdom Viridiplantae; phylum Streptophyta; class Magnoliopsida; order Fabales; family Fabaceae; genus Glycine; species Glycine tomentella. The sequence continues at coordinate 2,554,594 of PYAF01005594.1, forward strand.
TTCTATAAATATAATTTCTTTAAAATATTTATCACTTTAAATTTTTTTAAAATATTAATAATGTTTCCCAATAACGTTACATTCCATATTTATTGGTGTATCAGATCTTAATTAATTCATAACTACACTCTTACTCTTTCAATAAAGTTATTTTAGTTAAGAAAGCTATTCTATCGTAGTAATTGATACAGCTAATGATTTTCTCTCATCTTAACAAATATACTAATTTGAAATGAAGGGAATAACAATTATAACAACTTACCCTATTTAATGCCAGGAAAGTAATAACTTACCTATTCAATAAGTAAGCTTCCTTAAAAAAAAAAAAAAAAACTATTCAATAAGTAAATTATTTTGAGCAACTTGTAAATTTTTAATGCCTAGACAATCTATATTACAATATTAAAGCAGCAAATTCAAAACAGTCATTCATTTGAGTCTACGGAAAATAAACAGCATAACAGAAAGTATAAATAGAAAACCAACAGGTCTTCTCTTTTTATTCTCAACACAAAAGAGGAGCAGAAATAAGCAGCACAATGAAAAAGCTGCTATTCATTGCATCCTCCTATCTAAATTCAAGCTTTCCTGTCAATTGAAGTAACGCAACTTTAATCTGAGAGAAGTATTGCAAGCAACTAAAATATCTAAATTTACATTTAATCACTGCAAATCCATTACAAAAACCAAAGATGAACAAAAAGATAAAGTCCATGTTGTAAAAAAGAAGTATCACCATTCCTGCCTCGGCTATCAACATCTATCACAGTAGCACATGGTCATCCCATTGTAATATATGACTTTTATGATTGCACAGCTTTATTTTGTTTGATACAAGCTGTTGCCTTGAAATCTTGGCATTTCCACATTGATGTAGCCTCAATAGGCATCACTCTGTCAGTGGATGATTCCACTGTAAACGAAGGCATACTATTAACAGGAGTATTGCCTGTGTTCGTTCTAGTCAACGGGGAACTTCTGGCTCTTATTTCTTCCTTTGGCTGCGCTCTATCTTTCGAGGTGCAAATGCTTAAGGGCAACTTTTTTAGTTTCACCCTTCCTCTTTTCTTACCTATAGGAGATGAATCTTCACATTTTTTCCCTTTTGACTGACTCAACTCTGCTTCCCCGTTATCTATCACTAATTGGCTAGGTCTATGATATTTAACCACCTTCTTATCTTTCTTACTTGAGCATACCTCTTGGATGGATCCTTCTGAATCAATCTTGCCTGCTATTGCATGTTCGTTGTTCAAAGATAAGCAATCTTGTCTGAGTGCCACACCAGATTCAGATCCCTCGGTCATTTCAAAACTGGAAGAGCTTCTAGGCTTTTTATGTTTACTACCTTTTGAGTCTGAGTTTGGAGAACTCTTAGTGATTCTTGGAGAACTGTTCATGGCTCGATGTAACTTACGAGCCAATTCTTCATCTGTCCTACAATTTTCAATTGGTTGGTTGTTTTTGTACAACAGCTGAACTGGGAGATGCTTCTTTGACTTGTTCTTTTTCAGATTTCTTTCCTTTCCAGCCACCTCCTCAGAGAAAGATGCAACCAAATCTAAAGCCCTCTTGGCTGCAGCTACCGCCTTCGCTGCTCTTGCAGCCTTTTCTTCAGCTGCTTCTCTTGCAGCCTCTGCAGCTTTAGTTGCAGCGATTGCAGCCACTGTTGAGGCTTCCACGACCTCCTCATGTGTAAGGTTAGGGTTATTAGAATGGCAACTCAACAAATGCTTCAGTCGGGCTTCAAATTCACTTGAAAACGATGAGGGTGAGGGGGAAGCAGCAACTGGAGACGGAGAGGCAGTAGCATCACTATCTGAACTCTGTTTCTTCAATCCAGCTAGAAGACGCTTCCGAGGTGGTAAAAGAACATCAGCATCCAACGGATTAACATCACACGTATTCTCCATGCTCCCCCAGTAAATTCAAATTTAGGACTCCAAAATACCATGAATAAATCAACACGCGAATTAAATAGTTACTCCACTGACAATCACATCATTGCAACATCGATCAAATCCTTCCCAATTCCACATCCCTCATGATATCAAGATTTTAACAATCCTACAAGATCCTTAACAAAACCTACAAAAAACTCGGAATTCAAAGACTATCCAAGCTGGTACCACTTTTTATTGCTAACAACCCTCCACAAGAAGAAGAAATTTGACTCATACCCAACATCGAATTCTTCCATTCCAACACTTTGATTCCTAGATAGAAAGAAAGAAAACAACAAATCAAACTCAAAACTAAATGCACTAAATACAATTCAATTCATCAGAACTAGTTTATCTATGAAAAATCGAAAACACAGCAGCAGAAAATCTCAATTCTCAAACATGACCAATCCCAACTATCCCTAGCAACCAAGAAACTCACCAAGGTAGCATAATTCAGCAACATAATCATAAGATCGAGGACCTGAATTCAATCTACCCAAGCAGCACAATACAGGATTTTTTTTTTTTTCAACACCCCAATTGCCAAACGATTTGAATCAATCCACAAAGCAATGAATCAAGAACACAAAACAATCCAACACAAGTTAAATCTGGATTCAGCAGAATCATGCAAAAATCAATGGAATTTTCATACCCCATGAGTCAAAATTCAAGAACATAAAAATAAAAAAGATCAAAAGAGAGTTGGGATCATTGAGAATGAAGGAGGTCCATGTGTACCTGATCCTGTTGTGGCAGAGAGAGAAAGAGGGGCAAAGGAAGATCCAGGATTAGGGTTTTCAGAGAGAGAAAGGAAGAAAGAGGTTGTGATCGTGAAGAAGAAAAATCCAAGGCATGTAGAAAACCCAAGATCTTCCGATTTATAATAATAATAATAATAATAATAATAATATTATTATTATTATTTTTTATTATTATTATTATTATTATTTATACGTGAGAAAACTGTGAATGTGGAGAAAATTTCAGTTGGTTATGGTTGGGAGAATGGTAAAGAAGCAGATCCCACAAAAACAACAATTAATTAGTTCTCTGCTTTTGAAGTAACCTCGTATGGTATTTCTTTTCATTTTTCGTTGTCAAACTGTGTCAATGACAACGTTGCAGTTGTTTTTCAGATAGGGTCGAGAGGAAAAAATGTAATAATGTAATAAATGAAGATGAAGATTACGTACACAACTTCATCTAAAATTTAGCGTTCCAATATTATATATCAAATTTAACGTTTCTTAGTAGATTTGGACAAGACAGAAAGTAGATTTGGACAAGAGAAAATTTTTGTACAAATATTAAATAAATTTATTTGTCATGCGTTATTAGTATAAATTAAATTATTTTTAATGGTATATTTACATTTTTTTAATAAATTTAGTTTACATTCTAATTATTGATATGACTAGATTTACTAAATTACTTATCAAGGAATTTTTTATGCTGAATTAACTTATCAAGGAATTAATAATACTAATAATGTAAAATGTTTTTACAAATTTAAAATTAACCTAATTTTATATAAATATTTTTATTTATTTCAAAATTATATTAAATTAACTCTTAAAGGTTAAAAGGTTCTATAAAAAAAAGCTTATATGAAATATCAATTTCAATTCTTTTCTATGAAAAAATTGCATAAAAGACTCAAATTTAATTTTGTCCCTATAATTTTATGATTGTGTAATTTTAGTTCAAAAAAAATTTGGAATATGTTTTTAAAAGTTAGTAATTTTGATTTACCATTAGTTTGTAATAAATTTTTTATAAAAGATTGATAGAAGGACATCTAAGTGATAACATAACACTAACAAATCTGACATGATAGATAACTGTAATTTGATAGTTATGCGATTCTGGCTCTAGCAATATATTGGTGTCACAATAGAGATTAAAATTTGTATTGTCATGTTAGCATACGTGTTAAATTATCACATTACTTATCATGTCAATGTATCAATGTTACGACATGACTTAATGCTACGTCAATAATTTCTATTAATAAATTACAGCAAAATCAATAGTAGATCAAAATTATTAAATTTTAAAAATAAAGAGGATAAAATGTATGATAAAAAAAATAAAACCCAAAACTACACAACATAAGACTCTAAGAACAAAATTGAATTTAACGAAATTGTTATTCTCATCTCCCCGCATTGCTATTTTAACCACCCATGTGGTGATATTTTTGTTAAATTCCAAAAATACTCTACAAATACCTTTGCTAAGGAAATATGATTTTATTATACACATGTACAACAAAAATGTATTTCTGTTACATCAATTGACAGAAAACGCTGCAATTTTGTTTCTAAAGAACACCTAACAATTAATACATCACAATGGCCAAAATGTGTGAGAATTAACAAGCCTTCCAGTTAATATTAGAGGACTAAAATCAATACACATACCATAAAAATAGAAAGCAATAGCAGTATTTAATACAAGAGTAATGAATCATTGATAATGTCTATTACATATTAAAATCATCTAGTTGAATGAAATGGTATTGAGTTAAATTATTGTATGTGTTACACGCATAGTCTTTACCGTGAACAAGCTTCTTTAGTGTAATATCTACTCCATTGTGGTGCAATAAGAGGTAAAGGACACGTATCCTTTAAAAAACCTAATTAATGATAGAAAAAGATAGAGTTGAGTTAGTGAACAAATTTACATGCTTACATTACTAAATGGTCTCTTAAGTATATTATGAATACCTACACAAAATGGCAACTGTTAACAAATCCAATAGCATTAACATGTTGATGTGCAATAAATGATGGTAGACTCCTAAGTGAAAAGAAAGTCCAATATATAAGTGGAGCAATTCAACATTACACCAACTACCAATAATATAATCTATGTCGGGAATGGACATCCACATCTCACGGAATACTATTAGGCCCCTAGCGACATACAAAGAGTTGGTTAATTCAATCAGTCTTTCTTTTGTGCCAAAGAGCTTAGCATAAAGAATGTGCCATGTCTAAAGTTTCCAAATCAACTCCTGACGAACAAGAGCCCAAGATTCATCACCCATACCTAGGAAAGCTACAATTGTCCTATAACTATGTAGAAAAAAATAACACAAAAAGAGGTTGAATTGAGTCTTTAGAAATTTAAAAACTTTTCTAAAACAAATAACACATTTATTGTCTGATGTAAAAAAAAACTAAAACACTTAAAGATCAGACTACATTAGACAATGATAAAAACAGTTTTCTTTGTAAAACAAAACAGGATATAAAATTTAACAACAGATTCAAACCCTTTGTCAGTTAAAGCAAAAGAGAGAAACACAAATAATTGTATTGATTCATCTCAAACCCAAGATTACATCCAGTTCTTGGTAACCACCAAGGTTTCACTAACTTATCAAAGTAAAAAGTATTGTTCATTGTCACTTCTAACTCTTACACCTACAAGTTCTATCACAAGCTTGACTTAAACTCAATTCTTTTTTCTATCAAGCTATTGCTAGCTCTAAATAAATCAACAAGATTTTGTTGGAAGATTACACATTGACTAAAATATATGGTTGTCTTACAGACGAATATATCACTTAACACTTTTAGTTTTTTCTCTCAAGGTATACAAGGTATTTTGAGAACTTTGTATCTTTACAAGAATTTACCGAAAGAATAATTCACGTAGATTGTTATTTTTTTATCTTCAAAGTTTCTATTGTCTCACAACAATTGAATTTTTCATTCTATCTTTACAAGAATTTACAGAAAGAATGAAAGAATAATTCACGTAAATTGTTCATTTCTTTTATCTTCAAAGTTTCTATTGTCTCACAACAGTTGAATTTTTCACTTTAATATTCGTCTGAAGTCTTGAGTTGTTTGAATATTTAATGATTGTATTAAATGCATGTCTCTTCTTCATGCAAAGTTCATTTTGATAGGCTAGTATGTCTTGTACTTCAGTAGAGAAGTCACTTCTTTCATCATAGTAGGTTTGCAACAACAGAGCCCATCTTTTGGTAAGGATCAATGTCTTCCAAACTGTAAACTTCATTTATTTTTCATAGGACTTTGACAAATCCTAGGAGAATATTTTTTGCATGAAAGAATCTCAAACACAGTATTAAATGAAGGTCTTAAATACTTAAATGATATATCATATCATCTTATGAATGCATTGTTTGAAACTTTGGACGCACATATACATACTATGATCTAATAGCATATCATGCACAACTTTTATCATTTGTATCTATTTGCATCTAATAAAGATAATTAGGAGTTTTGATTCATCTTTAAAACATAAATGTCTTTTGACTTAACAAACTATAATTTCCATCTACTTTCAAAATAATACGAAGAATGAATTATTGCAACTCATTAGGAAATTCATCTACATAAGGCATTATTTATTCTGCTTATTGTCATGAGCTACTTTGCAAAGCACATTATGAGTTCCTGGACTATCTACCATCATGTGCATTACATTGACTTGCTCCCACATTGAAGGTGCACATTTGGAGATTTCATATACTTTGGTGCTCCCTTTGTTTTCACCTTTTCTGAAGGGGAACAATGAAGTGGTATCTAGAAACACAAATTCACAGACTTTAGTCTTCATTGTGATTTTTTCGCACATGCCAAGTTGTGAAAATATCTTTGACAATGCATTAACCTCATGTGTCAAAGTTAAGTTCCCCATGAATCACCTGTGTCATCTCCAGTAACCAATAACATCTTCCAAAGCACATGAATGGACCTCAAGGATACTGAACCAAATATGTTGGTATATTTAGCAAGTTCACACACACATAATAGACTATAAGTAGTTCTAAGTGTGCAGTCACAAGAAGAATTGCTAATGCCAATGCTACTAACCTGTTTAAACTTATTGATTTCGTTTTGTTACCCAACAGTATGGAATCATAATTCCATTGCTAAAAGGTTTTATGCAAAAGGTTGCAGTGACTTTGTTATTAGTTATAGTAGTTGTTGTTGGCTATATTAGTTGTTGCTTGGCTAAGTGCTCATGTATGGAGGGTATTTTAGTTTTAGCTATTGTTGACTTTGTTGGGGTTATCCTTTTGGTAGGCTTTGTATCAGGGGATTGTGTTCTTATTTATTTTTTTGTATTCCCTGTTGGTTTGGTTCACATCTTGTGGGGCAAATCAGTTTTAATAAATATTTTTTATTTCAAATAAATGCAAAAAAAACATCAAATCTTGAACACAAAATGCACCAAATATAAAACCTAAAATTAGGGAGAGAAAAATAAAGAGATCATAGGTGTCAAGGAAAAATAACAAAGGAGAAGGGGGTGACATCCAATGAAAGGAAAGTCTATGGGTGGAAGGGAAAGGAAAGCGAGTGTATAAATAGGAGAAGGGCAAGTTGGTCAATTTGCAAAAACAGGGGGTGATGATAGCAATTTTTGGGCTGATGCTATCTACAACCATTTTTTCTAAGTACACCACCATACTTCCTTTTCTAGCAAGTGCCCAAATATTATTGCAAAGCCCATAAACATAGTTCATTTTATTTTTCGGCGTGTCTTTACGCGTTAATTGTCAAAGAGTTTTCTCTGGGCTTGTCTCTCCCTAGTATCAAGTAAAGTGCAGACAAATGCTATTTGAATCCCGTAGTCTCACTGTTAAATCCTGCACCTCGTATTGTGAATTTGCATTCAATAGGAGGTACATGATTCAATAGTGTGAGTGCAAGAAACAAATGCCCAAATATAGTATTATTGGTTTTTTTGTAGGGCTGGTAAACATAAAAAGAAAAAACGACAGTAAAACAGAACAAACAAAAATGAGATTAAGGACAAAAGGTGGCTATGGTCATTACATCGAAGAAGAGGACCCAAACCAGCTAGTGGTTGTTCAAAAACAAACATTTCATTTCATCCAATTCTTGCTGGGAGTTCCCCACTTTTCAATATATTATAGTTGTACATCAATTGAGTTTTCTTTTTAATTGGAATTTATTAGGTCTATTACTCAAATTTCCCTCTCATTTGAAGGCTTCTATAGTTAAATTATATAGCATTTTTTTTTCCTACAATGACAATAATGAAGATCAAACTTAAATTTTCATATATATATATATATATATATATATATATATATATATACACTCTGATATCTGACAAGGTCTAGTCTAATGAATCTATTAAATTCTACAGTATTGTGTAATAGTATATCTTTACTATATCATGTCACCTTTTATTTGATGTTGTACATAAGTTAATAAAATTAAACTCAAATAGCTAGTAAAGGGACAAAAATAATAAACAAATCACAATTTAAATACTAATAAGCTAATTATTTATTTATATCCAGAAAAGTTAAATGCGATGATATATATTTTGAGAAACTAAACAAAATTTTGTTTTTATTTTCATGGGCACGTGATGATGATTGATTAATAGGTTGTGTTTCACGACTGGACAGCAACAAGCATCCATCACAAAACAGACCTTTGAATAATGTAGCGTATTCATGCTTTGCATGTGCTTGTGTACCTTATTACGTTCACTGTCTCCGAGAAAATCGATGGCCAAACCTCCAAACTAGTGAACATGTACATCAATTTGTTCAGTTCAATCATATGGAGAAATAGAGACCCTCTTGATTCTTTTCGTGGACGAAGTGAAGTCTAAGAGTTCACGTTTTGTATATAAGGAAATTCTTAAATTAGAGAATAATTAACTTTATAAATAGGATTGTTTACTGGGTTATGGATACTTGTATTTTCTATTAGAAAGGTGATATTGATAAGCAAACTTCTCAGCGGCGCTGATTTAGCTCGATAGTCTTGAATTATTGTAAGAAGTAAAGCAATACAAGTCAGTCTCATATATATATTAACGCTGTCAAACTTACACTTAAATTTTTCTAGTAAACGCCTGATGGGACCATAGGCCACTTATACAGTTTCCATCCCAATATCATTATTTGATTTTTTAACTGGATTATACATGTATACATCACTCATTTTTACTCTTATCAATATAAGCACCTAAAAAATACTTATTCTCTTCAACATAAAAAATACTTATTCTCAAAATAATTATGGGTTCTTAGTTGGGTCTCACCATTAATATTTCTATTTTCTTAACAAAAAATGAACATGGACCCACCATTTTCAATTTGAGAACCAGTGTTAATTTGAGAAACTCCAAACAGAACCAATACGGATGGCTTAATCCCTTGTACTAGTTTGCAATAATACATTTCTACTTAAATACCGTGCACAAATTGGCGATGCAGATGGTCTTATATATAACCAAAGCAAGTTGAGTTTAACAAAAGAAATTAGTTTCCTATATAATTTTTACTCTTATACCCATGAATATTGGTTGTTTGGTAAAGAGGAAAAAATAGAAGAATATTGATTTCTTTAGTAAGATGGAAGTATGATGATATATTAAAAAAAAAGTGGGGCCATAGGAAAAAAGGTAATGATATAGAAACGGTTTGAAAATGTACAACATAATTGATTTTTATGTTGCAAAGCATAACAAATAATTTATATATGTTGAAAAACATAATAAATTATATTGCAATATAGTTAATTATATTTTTTCTCTTCACTACTCATCTTCTATTTCTCTTAAAAAATAAAGTTAAATTTTACTTTATTTTTTTTTATCTTATTTACCTATTTCTTCTTCTTCTTCCTTTATTTCCTTTCTTTCCATGAAACAAGTCACACACCTTTAGGTTAAGGGCAACCTTAAGCCTAAATCATATATAGTAATCTAAGTATTGAATTAGTCTAATTCACAAAATGTGTATTAACCGAAATAAGTACCAAAAACATATAAGCTTTCATATATGTTAGTTGACAGAAAAAAAAGTTTATGAATAAACATTAGACTTAATATAGTGTCATTTGCTTTCTACATTTTTTTTATCGATAAATATTAATTTATCAATTTTATTAAAATATCAATAAAAGATATTCTAACAATAACCTCTTTATTCACCTTTGAATTTGTCTTAGAAATCATCAATCCAACCTTATATCTCAAGTGTTATCTACACATATATATATATATATATATATATATATATATATATATATATATATAACCACTCATCTCCACGTTGTCTCAACCGAATTCAGATCACAGACGTCAGTTCATTCAGAAGTTACTTCCACGATCATCTCCCAGAACATGGTCTAGTAAACAGTTTCGGACACATCAACCCGAACCTTAGGAGTTAGGACATAATAGAGTTTGCATTGAACTTGCACAATGCACATGCAAGACTTTGTGTTGGATTTAAACACGTATTAAGTCATGCATGTTTTGAAAACAGATAATTATTGTCTAGTACCATTTTTCCTTTCTTGGTCTAGCACTTGCCATATTTCCCTGCTTGATATTCGTATCACATGCTTAAGGAACATAAAAGCAGGAACTCACTAGTCATCCGTCAATTTAGGTGTTTTAGGTCCACTATATATTCTAGTTCAACCTACTGAATTGTACATATGAAAGGACCATCAGATTCAGACACTTTAGTACATTTGAAAGTATTTAATTTCAAGCAATATTTTTAAAGTATGAACATTTGAAATAAGTATTTCCAAGGGACAAGTTTGTGGAAAGTTTATTGTTAAGTTTTTTTTGGTCAATTTTACAATAATAATATTTTGCTTGATTTCATAGCCAAATACAGGAGCCAGTAGCAATTTAATTCTATGGTACATGCATTACCATATTAATTCAAATATCTATTACCATATTATAATTCTATTAATCTATTATATGTTATAATAAGTTAAAACACAATTTTGGTCTCTTTTTTTTAATTTGTAATTTCAGTTCTCTATAAAAAAAATTAGAGACATTTAGTCTTCCAATTTTAAAAAATTAGCATATTTAGTCCTCTTATCTAAATTAGTGTGTTGATCATTAAGTTAGTAACACTGAGCTTTAAGCCAACAAAGGTCTTGACCAAGGTTTGCAAAAAACACACTAACCGATATCGATTGAAAATAGTCCTAATCAAAGTCAGTCAAAAATTGCTCCTATAAATGTCGGTCGAAAATAACTTTAGCTCAGGTCGGCTAAAAAAAATCTTAGTCGAGGTCAATTGAAAATGCCCTGACTGTGATGGGCTGAAAAATAACTCTGACTGGAGTCAGCCAAAAATTGTCTCGTCCTGGCCTAATATTGCCCTAGTCGAGGTCAATCGAAAACATCCTATCCAAGATTGACTGGAAATATCCTAGTTGAGATCAGTTGAAAACAACCTTGTCCAAGGTCGACTAAAAATTGTCCTTGTCGACGTCAGACGAAAATAACCCTAATTGAGGTTAGCTGAAAACAACCTTGGTAAAAGTCAAAGTAAAAAAAAAAAAACGAAAAAAAACAACTCTAACAAGGTCTACGAAAAACTAATTTATGATTTAAAACTAAATTGATTTTGAACTATAAATTAGTTTTAAAACCACTTTTAAACTTGTTTCAAAAAAATCCAAATAAATTTTATCCAATTTAATGGATATAAATTTTAAACCCACTCTACTGAATTGGATTTGGATTGAATTAGCATGCCCATCCTACTTTCTTTTACTCTAATTGACTCATTTTCATTCCTTTTTCCCCCTCAGGCTTTCATTCTTTTTTCTTTTTTCACAATCAAACACAATAACACAATGTAAAGATCATTTTCGATTATAATATTATATACAATACAAATATAAGGGAATGTCATTAAAGTAACAACCATAGTGATAGCACACAGAAATTGTTAAATTAAATTATATAACCAATTGATTTTCTGTTTTGAAACAATAACCTGCATACCGCTAGTATACGTACACTATGTACTCCCCCTTTATCACACTCACAAAAATACATATACAGATTCATGCAGTATTCCGTTATCACGAGTCACAACTATCATATAGAAAGTAATATTTCACTTTGGTTACTATAGGATAATCATGTATATGCCTTGCTCCAATGCAAAGAAAACGTTATCTTAGCAAAAGGGCAAAATGATACTTCACATTACACCTAAAAGAGCATAGCCTTTGTGAATTCTTCAACCAAATCATCAGTGATTAGACATGCCATCTCTCTTTCCAATGTATCAATCTGATCATTTGTTAGTCCAGACCAGGAAATAGATCCTAGATCTTGCGACACCAAGCTATCAAGTGAATAAGGACATGTGTTAGATGTAGGATTTAAAGAAACATTGACAATGTCCCACACTAACTTCAGTAGTTCCTTTCCACATGGTGGAGGCTGCATGGAGGAATTGCTTAGTTTCCTTCTGAATCTAGATAATGTCAAAGGTGGCCTAAGAACAATGGAAAGTGCCTCATTTAACAAATCAAGCAAAACCTTGTGCTCTAACTTGTTCTTGTTCTGATCCTTTGTGGATCTTTCATCCTCCTTGATCAATTTTTTACGAGACTCTTCCACTTCTTCAAAAACTGAGTTGCCAATAGGCTTTGCAAATGTGTCCCCTCTTAATAGAGATTTATCCCATGAACCAAAGTACAAACCAGAGGCAACAAGCAGATCTCTTACATAAGATTCTGCTGGATCATCCAATTGAACTAATTCAGACTCAATAGGCTCCGGCTTTCTGGTAAAGTCGTCAGAGCCATCGGAATCAAGTTGACTGAGTTGCCTCTTTAGCTCTGCCAAATCAACAAGCAGATAACTGTCAGAAAGAATTTGGTTGCCAAGCAGAATTGTTCAATTGTTTACAAGTTTGTAAGATTAATATGAACAATGCTTTACTAAGGAATTGGTCACCAAGCAGAAGAAGCAAAAAGCATGCACTCTATTGTTAATTTCATTCTATTAAACACCAACTTAATGGACACTCAGTTTCTAAATTAGTGTGTTTTAAAAGATTTCAGAAGCTATATTAAAATTGATCCGAACATAGGAGGCATGTTAAGGAGGATAATGAAAGGGGCAGAAACTTGTAGAAATATTAACTCATAAATTTCTTGTACAGTTGCTATGACAGAAATTGTTTAGCCCTTGAAAGAAGTTATTTAGAGATAAAATTTGAAGTAAATTTAACATGATAGAACAACAATGAAATGGCATTGACATTCTTTTTATGAACTTTCTGTGGTATCATTGCCTCAAATTGAAAGTTGAAATTTTGTCTCACCATTCAAACCAGAGCTGATATCTCTGAAAACCTTGGGGATAAAAATATCATCTAATGAAGATACATCTGGAGTTGATGTTACACTTGAATATCCAGTCTTTCTCCAATCTTCTTCATGAACACAGCTGCACATGGATGCAGGACTAGGAGGTACCTCAGTGGAGTTCTCCTAAAGATCATGTAAGAATGAAACTCTGATGATAAGATAACAACCATATATATATGCAACATAATTGAAAACAAAGGTCACTGATAAGAATGCTGAAAAATGTATATAGCAAACTTACATGTCTCTCACCATATTTCATGAGAACAGTTGGTCCACTCCTGATATCTCTCAAAATTGGACCATGTTCACTGCCATGTGATTCTACTATTGACTGAACCCTTTTGCCAAACAGCTTCCCTCTGAGACCAAGAGTATATTTAAAATTGGAAAGTTTTTCTTTAATATTAAATCCATCTCTCTTCTTTTTTTTAACATCCACCGGCATTGCTTCATCAGCTTCAAGCTTCCTCTGAATAAGGGCACCCGTTAATATGTGGCGGTCCTCTTGAAGAAGCCTCCCAAATGATGTTCCTGATGCAGGAGCAGACAAGGATCTTTCAAGATTTCTAGGAGACAACTCCTTGTGGAACAATACATTGTCATCTAATTTGTGTCTATAGGAACCTGTTTGTAATTCTTTTTTCTCTTTCAAAACTCCCAACTGGCTCTTGTCATTTGCACACTTCATAGTATCCTGCTTTAATCTAACCCTGTCATTGTCTAAATAACAAGCCACTTCAGGAATTTCCAAATGCAGTTCACTTTCTACAATATTTCCTAGCCTCTCTGACAAGAATCTCCTGGTATCTATGTTGAAAAATTCTGGGGAACTTGGTCCATTGAACTGCATTTTACTTTTGTATGATCTTGTTGATTCCGAGCGGAGTAAATTTGGTTCAGCATCTCTAGTCACACTTTCTCTGACCTCTTTAGCATCAGATAGTTTTTCATTGTAAGGTGTCTCAGTTCCACTAGCTCTAATCCCTTGCAGTTCACATTTCAACCGCGCTCTCACTTCCTCAAGAAAATCTTCTATACCTTTTCTCCCGTGTAAAGTGCCTGATAAACTGATGCAATTCTGTTCATGGTTGCAATTGCAAATCCTATCAGAACCAGGCTTCAAGATAACTATCTGAGTGGAAGAAGCACATATATCTAATCTGCTTCTAGATTTCATCATTAAAGACTCCTCAAAGTCTCTACTTAGTGTTTTACTTCTTGAAGGAAAGGGTTCGTTTTTCTTAGTTGAGATTGGCTCCATCATATTACCATTAAGTAGCTTTGTCTTCAATGTGTGGCTATCTGTCTTTGAACTTGCAATCTGTAGCATCTTTTTCTTGCTCAGGTTCTCTTGAGAAAGCATTCTCCTAGAACCACTTCCAATTTCAACATCCTTTGACCCCTCCTTAAACCTTGATGCTTGATATGCTTCCAATTCTTTCTTGAATTTTTTTAGTTCATCTTCCTGAGGATGTTCCCTAGGCCTTGGTTTTCCAAAATTCTGTCCGCATTGATCATCATCAACATCAATGTCTCGATAAAATGAATTAAATTCCATTTGGCTAGAAGAATTAAAGTTGGAGGAACCCCTTCGATTCATTCCGTTTTTTGAAAACTTCCTCTCCGTATTTCCATGTTTGCTTTCATCCAATGGAACACCATATTTAGTGTCTAATGGTAATGGCATGGTATCTATCCCCATCAACCTTGCCACAAGGCTTGGTGCATTATTTCTGGTGCCTGATTGTTTGGATAAATCCTCTTGGTTCAATTTTTTCAGTGAATCCACATTTGAGTAACTATTTTTCTTTGAACAGCCATCTTCTACTTGACAAGAGTACTGAAAATTCACCAGAGTACATTCCATTTAAGAAAGATAAGAGAAACATGATGTATAAGCATACGCCGGTGTATTGAAACCCTTAACACATAAAGGTATGTGAAGAGAAACTTACTGGTAATTCTCCTTCTGGCCAGTGGACCTGAGATGTTTCTACTTGCAGCTCCATGCCATTTCCAGAAGTTTCCAGGTCTGCATGACACACAGTATGATAACAAATAAGAATAAACCTAACAAAATTAATCTAGCAGAGGAGGGATGAAAAAAAACTTAATACAAAATAACAACAACAATTAATAACAATAATCTGATAAATATATCTTAGGAAATGCAACAAACTAATCAGCACTGATATTTACACTGCTTCATACCATTTAACACAATAACCTTTAAGTCATTAACTAATAGGCAAGCAAATAGTCACTTGAAGCTTTCATTTTAGGAAAGGATTGCTCAGAAATTAGTGAACAAATGCACAATTTAGCTTCCTTGAAGCTGTCTATAGTAGCAAGAGAGAAGTCTCTGTTCAAATATATAAAATAACACTTACCACCATTATTGTTCTTATGTGCATGAACTTTCTTGGCCATCCTACCCTGATTGAACTCAAACATGTGCAATAAGCCTCCCATATATCAAAGGGTCTACCAGAACAATCTCATGTCATCAATTTCAGGGTTCATGTCTCAACCAATAAAAAATTCAGGTCCTTTCCTTTCCCTCTATATGATGCGAAATGAATCAGCACTCTTCCTTTTCACACCCTGGATTACCTCAAGAGCATTTTATAACATAAAAATCAGAACACCACCTTAAACTTCAATTAAATCTGTTAATCTGTAAGATCCAAATTACATTTGACGCAAACAAGTTACTGATTTTTCACATAAATTAAGTGAAAGGAAAACCAATCAGTTCCTTCAAAGTAAATCATATTTGCATTTTGAATGGTGTTATAATTGAACCACTAAACCTTGCTAATTTAAGGACTAATTTTTTTTACATAGTATTGCATCCTATGTAAACCATAATAATGCAGAAATCCAATAAACAATAACATTGTAGTAAAGGAAGGAAAAGAAAACTGACCATGTTTTCCCTGTTTTAGATAAAAATGATAAAGAGTTTGAAGATTGATAAAGATAGACCAATTAGAAAAATCAGTAAACATTGACTTTCATGCCAACCCAGAAGAGAAAGAAGAACCTTAGTCTTCTAATCACCCCATAATCAACAACTTCAGAATCCATTCATGGAAAAGCAAATCAGAGTCAAAAGAAAACCCAACAACAGGCTTCTGAAAATGCAGGAAAAGCAAAAAGCACCAAAAACTCTGAACCTCAAAATTCCGGTACCAGTTATTAGAGATCACTGTAAACAAAATATCTTTCTAGAAAATTGTCCCATTTTTTTATCAAGACCATAAACATTGTACAGAGCAAAGGATTCCTTCAATAAACACCTGAACGCACAGTTGGAAAAAAGTGAGAAACGGAGAACAACATGTTACATCAACATATACATACATACCAATGAGAGGAACAAGAACAAACTCCGTATCCACCAACTGAAACTTCAGCTATGAATCAATTCAAAACAAGAATATGGGTGTGCTTGAAAAGCATCAAAGCTTCAAACTTGACATGAAAACTGAAAAGGGTGGAACAAAACTAGCAAATCCAAGATTGAGAGAGAGAGGAGTGTGTATATATGTGTGGCATAAAAAGTGGAGAATTTCTGAACTGGGATTTTGTATTAAGAAAGAGAGCCAACGATGAAAACTTCATTGGAAAAAGTATTGATTGATCATAATGAGTTAATAATGATGACCACAAAGGAAAAAGCTACTATATAGTATTTCAAAGTGTAGCAAAAGGGAACAAGTCCTCTAATTCCATTGCTGGAAGTGAATGAATGAATGAAAGCGAAGGTTCCATCCCTCTCTGCTATTTATTTAGTGAATTGGTTAATCATTCATTCATTCTTTTTTGATAATTCTGCTGTCACTCTTGCTGTACTATTGAGCAATAGCTCACCTTTTTTTTTTTAGGTCTAGTGATTAGACTCGTGGGTTCGTGTTCTTTCTTAATTCTTACTATCACTTTTCTTGTGAGTTTTGTGATTTCCATGTGAGTGAAACGTTTTTACCAAGTCATGAAAGTGAGTTAATTGAATTAAGCAATTAGCTACAATAAATAGTGTAAAGCTATTAGGTAAGTCGTGGATGGATTGAGGGAGTGAAGTAAAAAATATAAAAAATTATTTTATCCCATTGTTCTTATGTTCCACTTTATGCGGCGTAATCAAGGAGATAGATATCATAACAATTTTATTTTTGTATATACAAAAAGATTATTTTTGAATTTAAACTCATGACCAATAAATTACTAAAACACAATTTTACTCATCTTCTACAAATGAACCCAAGGAGTAAGTTGGAACTCAAATTCTTACATCTTCAAACAAAAAATTCATGTAAAATGTCTAAAATATAGAATGGTTACTTATTAATAGAAGCCAAATTCACAATCATATAAGGGTCACTCGTGAGGTTTGGTTTCTATTGTATCATTATTAAAGTTTAATAATAATGTTGTACAAATCATCGTTACTCGTTAGTATAATTATTAAAATAATTTTACAAATGTTGACAAATTTTCATAAACACATGAACTTATTTTACAGTGCATAATTTTTTTTATTATTAAAAAAATAATTTTGTAGTTAAGAAATAAATCTCTATGCATAATGTTCAACGAATGAAACATAGATTTTTGGGAAAAATTAATAGTTTAATGCTTATCAGCTAAGCATCCGTACCAGCCATAGCTTAATAACATAAGTAAAAACGACCGCTTCATGAGAGATGAAAGTCAAAGAATAAAAGGTGTCAATAATGTAATACTATTACGTAATGATAAATATTCACATGACTTATAGTATATTATTATGGAATATAAAATGGCATCATATGATTGCATTTTCAGATCACGTAACCACCAGCTCAGAGATTCTGTGGTTTTGCAGTTGCACGACGCCTCCATTTGGCGCTAGATAGTAGATATCATTGCACTTTGGAATTTTTGTTTTATTTATTTGTCTTGTTTTTCTCTTAGTTTTCTTTCTTATATGGTATGTTTGGTTTAGAAAGAAAAAGAAATAGAAAGAAATAAATGAGAAAGAGAAAGGAAAACAAAAAACTGAGAAAACTTTGTAAATTTTTTATGGGATTATTTAAAAAAAAAAATTGTGTTAGAGTATCTGTTCCTATTATTTAGATTTAGTTCACTATTAAAGTTTTCTATTTGGTTTTTTATTAGGAACCAATGGTATTTCATTAGTTTTCTGTTTATCACACGTGCCTTCCTTTAGCAATTTTTTTATTATTTGCAGGCAGTAATCACCTTTTAGTTTCAAATGACTATAATGGATAGGCTACATGCAACATTCTCCTATTTGATATCAATAAGAGTGGATTTGGATGAAATATTTTAAAAATTCAAGAAATTTAAAATTTAGAGAAATTAAAATACATCAATTAAAATTCTTAAATTTTTAAAACTTATTATTTAGATAAATCAATTTAAATTCCTCTATCATCGTGTTTCTCACAAACTCCAATTTCCTTGTTCATCTTCGTGAAACAGAAACACATTACCTGGCACCAATCCAATCCTTTATTTGTTGTGGTCTTCCTCACTACTTCCTCAACCAGCAACAAGTGTAGCCTATCGCGACAAGCGTTGACCATCGTAAATTACAAAGAAATCATAATCGCCTTAGTGTTGTTTCGCCACCACCAAACCGAAAACCATCTTCGTCGCATCCCCCATCACCTGCCGCCCCCTATCACAGATATGAAACCGTGTGATGCGGTAGTGGCCTTGGAGCAACAATTGTCGTCTTCCATGGTGGGAACCACAGCAAGTGCAGTGCGAGAGTACGAGTGCAAGGTTTGCGAGCAAGAGGTTGCGATGCGATGCGAGGTTGCGAGCAAGAAGTTGAGGTCTATAGAAGAAGAGAATTTCAGTTTATCATCTTTTAGAAGGAAATTAAAATTTCTCATTTTTAGTTTTTTAAAATTTTGTTTTAAAATTTCAAAAATTTAAAATTTTCATATAAAAATATTCAAACA
Organism: Glycine tomentella; assembly: GCA_007407185.1. Taxonomy (NCBI): domain Eukaryota; kingdom Viridiplantae; phylum Streptophyta; class Magnoliopsida; order Fabales; family Fabaceae; genus Glycine; species Glycine tomentella. The sequence continues at coordinate 2,573,710 of PYAF01005594.1, forward strand.
ATGAATTTTAGATTAAAAATTTTAAATTATGTGATAAATTAACATACTCTAATGGTATTTAAAATTATAATTTCATGTTTATATGTTTTAATTGCATATGAAGAAAAAATTTGGTGGCTCACACTTTACCTTTCAGCCTTTCCTTAAAAGCCTCACAGAAAGGTATTAAGAGGAAGGCATATTTTCTGTAATTAACTGATATTATTTGTTAATGCAGGAATCAATGAATACGTTTATCTATATATATATATATATATATATATATATATATATATATATATATATATATATATTTTTTTTTTTTTTTTTTTTTTTTTTTATTCAAGACGGACCCAAAGGGCCTAAACCAAAAAAAGCAAACTATCAAGTATCAACTAACAGAAATAAAGAAATAAAGGATGACGGAAATTCAAAAATGCAATCACCCAAGAAATCTAGGCTTTTAGCATGATTGGCAAGGGCATCCGCCACTGCATTCGCCTCCCTAAACGTATGCTTCCATTGGATATCCGTAGAAGGAGTGACCAAATTCCAGATTTCGTTTAAACTATGGGCCAAATCAACTCCCTTAACCAAAAAATTGAAGCATTTGAATCTTGAATCTCCCAAAAATAAAATATTCTAACACCTCCCTCAGACTTATCTTAGTCCTAACACCCATGACGACACTTCCCTCACAAGCATACTCTCATCGCGATCGCACCTTTTTCATCCGCGACGACAACAATATCGTCCTTCACATTGCACCACCTCCTTCAACCTTTAGGAACTACAGCGACCTCGTCTTCTACCACACCAACCCCTGCACCCTCCTCACGATGCCGCGCCACCGCCTTCTCCCTCCTTCCTTTGAGTGTTTCCATCTACGGGTTTGGATTAATTTCGGGTTTCTAGTGTGGGGATGGGTTATGGTGTAGGGAGGGCATATATTATGGAACAATAATTTTGGAATCATCATTTTGAAAGTGAATTTTTGGCTTAACATAAATATTATTTTAGAATAATTTTTGAACACTTATTTTTATTTTAGAAGGTAAAAATTACTTTTTTATTTTATGAAAATGATCATTCCATAATAGAAATAAATCTTCTAAAATTATTCAAAATTACCTTTCAAAATAACCATGTCAAACTAACAACTCTTGGTGAAATTTCAAAAATAGTCCTTTAAAGGACTATTTTTGTTCACACATAAAATGGGAGATACATGATTCAAATGCCTATTACTGTTTACAAATATGATTCGATGATAATCTTTGAAAAATCTCTAGATACCGCAATTTTGTTTCTATTAATCGCTTCATATCTATGGAAACAGTTGCATGCTCAAAATCTTATAAAGTCATACAAAGAGGTGATGTATCTTGTTGCATCCATGGGCATACTTTAGTTATCAGGTTATCTCAAGGCAAACAACTACGCATTTTTAAGGTCTTCTTCTTGACATTCCATTAGAGTGGATTTTTTATTTACTTTTTTAACCTTAAAGCTCCTATGACTTCTTTTTTATACGATCCTATGACTTCATTTAATACTACACAAATATACTCGATGATGCCTTAAATCCTTCATAAATCAAGCAAATAAATAAAGTGCAACGAAATTACATAGTTGTTCATATATTTAAAATATGACACAAACATTTAAATGTTAGACTCTTCACGGATAACAATGTGATGTGTTCAAGTAGAATATAAAAAGCATAAATTACTCCATAAAATAGGGATATATTCATTATATTGTAGTTTTGCACAACATGAAACATGTTCCTGATGAATGTCCCATAATTGCTCATTTTCAATATTTTTTAAGAAAATCTTACAATTTTTAAGATGTAAACAAAATTCCAAATAAAAACAAAAAATTAATTAATAGGCTCACACACTTTGTTCCTCCATGCATCACAGGATCAAAATCTAGTATTCTTGATATAAAAAAAAAAATAGTCAACAAAAATTTAGTCATGTACAAACTTTAGTCAAAATCTAGTATTCTTAATATAAAATTGTAGTAGTATACAAGATATAAGCCATAGCAAAAAGTCCAACTTGCCAAAACCTATCATATTTGTCCTCAACCAATCCAATATAAGTCTATTATATTGGAGCACATTAATGATCCAAAATCCACTGTATACTTGTTTAAGGGATTACTATTGTCACTACTAAAAAATTCTATTGGCACTACCAAACGTTTGTAATTACTTGATTACTCTTAGTTTCATTTCCCCACACCCCTCCCTTCCCTTCTCCACGTTCAGCCACAACCCCCACCCTAACTTTCCCTTTTGTTGGTGATGGGTGCATGGATGTGCGAGTTAAGGGAATCGAGAATGGAAGAAGTGGGTAGGGGATGCGTGAGTTAAGGGAGGAAGAAAGAAGAACGCAAAGGGGTGGAGGGTGGCAATGGACTCAACAAAAATGCAATTTTTTTATTAGATTTTCACAAAACTCGAGACTGTAACATTCTAACTCTTTTGTGGGCACTTCTACGGTGAAGAAGCATTTAAATGGTCCACCATGGTGAAGTAGAAAAAAAGTTGAAAAAGTGTTTTGTTTATATTAAAATATTATTTTATGTTTTATTAATTTTAATTTCGAAAATTGAAGTTACCATTTGGTCCATTGTAAATAACTGAAATGTTGTTTTCTGCCCTCGTATAAGTGTCCGCATTGGTTTACTATGAAGGAATGATCAAAATTAAAAAATAAATAAGAAGTTGTCTTCATGTTTTTCTTTTGGAGTTGTATTTGCATCGGTTTAGAAAGCACTGAGGCGGCAATTTCGTTACGAGGGTGTGGCCAGATTTGTTAATTTGTGGCCAGATCTATCATTTTGATTACGACTTTAAAAACTTACCCACCCATAGATTTAAATACTACATATCCAACGGCTGATAACAAACTTACCCACCCATAGACCACTTCAACAAACTTCAGCAGCAGATTTACAAACTTCTCCACTAGTGCACCACTTGGTTGGTGTTTCACCCTAGATTTTTCCACTCTTTACTAAGCTAAATCTAAAATTTGTCCATGAGTTTTATTGAATCAATTGTGTTGAACTGAATCATGTTTTGCTCTCTCAATCATTCACATCTCAATTGACAAAATCGTGCTTTGCTCTCTCAATTGGTGAAATCTCAATTTTATCGTAATTATATTGCAACACAACTGATTATATTGTAACATAATCGGTTTTATGCATTTTAATTGCTACTAATAGTTTTAACAAGAGAGTCTAGTTCAATTGGTCTTTGTTTCCTTTGAATAAAAAAACCCTCATAAAACACAAAAAAACATAAATGCCATCAAATTTACATTTTCCAACTATTTTGAACCCCCATAAAACCTACCCCTAATCAAACACAACACCTCATTTTTGTGCATTTAATCCCAATTTAGTGTGCATTTAATCTCAATTTAGAAGAAAAAATTACAAACATAAACGATAGACTCCACTATTTTTCTGCACATTTTCACACCATTTCACTTCTACCAATTTGACCAAATTTCACTTGTTTTCACTTCTTCTCACTTCTACCAAACATAGCATAATTATTATAATTGCATAGTTGATTGGTTTAGTCAAATTGAGCTTATTGGTTTTTATCCACTTGGTTCATAACTTAGGTCCTGTCCGGGGGTGGTTTTCTGTTTCCAATTTTGAAATTGTTAAAAACTAAACCCAATTTCAGTTTTAGTTTTAGTTTAATGTTCATATGTCTTCTTCGAAATAAATTATCTATGAATCCTTCTTATGGCATCTAAACACAAACTATACTTCTTTCAAATTTCAATTACCAAATCTGATTCAAAGTACTAGTTAGATTTCCAAAAAAATAAATGCAATTGCAATACAACATTCCAAAAAAAATCAATTCATTCTCAGTCATTCTATTAAGCAGTTCATAGAAATTTTTAATTCTTATTTAACGCAATTCATAGGCATTGATTTATGCTGTATAGAGAACCTTTCAAATGGATTCCTGATTGAATACAAAAATTTGTTCCCCAGAACCTTATTATACAAATCAAAAAAGGGAGGAATTTAACAATGTTATAACATCATATCATGTATGGACACCAATCAATGAACAAGGGAAACTTTTCCATTTCGAACATCATATCCAGTTACAAATTCTTATTATCTCCATTTCAATTAAAATACAACATCTATGATCGACTTAAACTTATTGAAAAGGAAATTTCCACTGCAACAATAAAAAAATTCCAGCCAATAACCCCCAAACCACGTATCACAAATTGACAACCACCTGACCTTAACTAATTGAATTTTTTGGTCCATGACTTATGATTGTCTTAACTGTACCAATGTAGCTAAAACTCAACTCTTTTTTATTGTGCCATAAACCCAATAAGGTTCCCACATGGTGAAACCAAAGTAGGGAATTGTTAAAGTCACCTTCTTTTCTGCTAAGTATACCATCTGCTTTTGTTTAATATTTTTCAAAAGAATAAAATTTATCTTAATTAATTCAGTTTCAATTAAAAGATTATTTAGTGCGTATTGAATTACCTATTGAATTATTTAACTTTTTTTCCACATTACCCACCTTTTATGGTAAAAAGGACGAGAAATAAATATCATTACTCAAGACATCTGTATTTGCCGACGGAAAACATGCACCACGGTAGACAGCAGGAATGCTTTTTGCGTCATGATATGTGTTTTTTTATATAAAGTATATAATTTACCAATGATATAAAATTATTTTTTATTATCATTCAATTATATATTATTATTTGATTTATTTTAAAATAATTATTTTAAAATTTAATAATTTATTATATATAATAAATTGTGATTGGATGATTACATAATTTATTTTTACAAATTCTCATTGCATTATTCTTTTTTTAAAACTGTATTACATGGAGTTTATATTTTCCGTAAATTCTGCTAATATTGATATCAATAAAGTAATTTTGTTTGTTTCTTAGGCTGTATAAATGAAGGCGATTGATACGTCATATTTATTTAAAATGAAGAAGCAATTTAAAGAAAATAAAATTCCTAAAAATTAAAGTAGGGAGGGTAAAGAAAATTCAAGCCCATGAAGCAAACTCCTTTATGTGGTGCCACGTATCTTTCAATTATATCCGGGCCCATGAGTAGGGTCTTACACTGCAATTCACTCCTGACGCGTGTTACTATCCATTGTCCAAAGAAGGGGCTAATATCAAATGTTGCAGTAAAAACAAATAATTATCAACTACAGGTTCTTTTGCAGTAAAAAGATAATCTATATTGTTGCAGTAAAAAAAAATCTTTAATGTTTGTTCTTTTTGTTGATCACAAAAGCAAGACAAATTGAGATTCTGCGGTCAAACAGTTGTCTATTGGACAAATCTTATCAACTACAGGTTACTTAAGTTTTTCAATTTCTTTAATGATATAACAGAAGAAGAAGAAAGAGGTTTTAATTAAATATGATTTTAATCCATAAATATTTTTTATTAAATTAAATCTATTATCATTTAACAATATATTACTATATGATATAAAAGGATTTTTTTTTACCATATGATAGAAAAAGTTTAATTCTGAAATATACGCTATTATAATTATAATTAAATTATTTTAATAACATAATAACATATATCATTTGATGTTAATTTATTTTATGATACATAAAAAGGAAAAAAAATTGCATTCAATATATGAAGGAAAAAAAAGAAAGAGATTAAGATTTGAGATCTCATACTTAAAAAAAATAATATTAAATACACACAGCTTTTACCTTTGATTTTTTTTTCCCCTTATAAAAGACACTGACTTGGTTCTCTTCTCACTACCGAAGCATCATCAGATACAGAACAAAGTAAGAAACTGCAATCAACTGCTCCTTACTAAAGTAATTAACAACTCTTTCTGAAAACATCAGTTATCACAAACTCAAAGCAAACAACATTCGTTCCCCAGTTTTCTCTCTTCTTTCTTCATCTCTGTTTGATTTCAGCAATTGAATCTCTGATTCTGAGTCTCAGATCCTCCAAAACAAGAAATGTTTGTGAAGAAACTGGTGGAGAAAGCTTCCATAAAGAAGGTACCCCAACATTCTCTTCTCTCTTCTCTTATTTTCTTTTTCTTTTTTTTTTTTGCTAAGCAAAATTCTTTTCTTCCCTCATTGCTTCCATGTCATCATCATCATTCTTCAGTTATTTATCATTACTTACTCTGCTTCATTAATTGCTTAAAACTGAAACACCCATCAGTTCTTTCTACCAATTTAAATTTAGTCTTCACTCAAAGTTTCAAACCATCACCAATTCTCTTTCCAGTCTAGATTTTCATTTTCTTTCTTTTGCTTCTTGACTTGGATATTGGGTTTTGATTTTGAAAATTTTAAATTAAAAAAAAAGGCTTCGATCGTAGCAATACAATTTAAAAGACAAATTCTTGGATCCTATGATTGTCATAAGTAATATTTTATACACCTTGCTTGAATGTTGCTGCTTGATTTCTTTTCTATCCATACTCTAACGTTAATTTTACTTATTAAAATTCTATAGCACAGCGTTTAAGAATGATGTAACGGATATGATGAGCATATATCGGATACTAAAACTGGGTTTATTAAATATTTACATCATTTCTTATTGATTCTTTTTTATTATGTGCGCATTTTTTTTTGTCCAATTTAATTTAGTTTTTACGATATTCCAGTTCTGGTTTGCAAAGAATCTTGATATTCTTTTATGGTGCAGAATCTTAAAAAAACCATGCCAACGTTTTTGGTCGGTTGAGTTCTTCAGCTGTGCATTTCAATACGTTTTTCATACTTGCATATTGATTGAACTAAGAGAAAATGACTTATGCACCAATATTTTTATACGGTCAAAATATACGATAAATTACTGATTTTTATAATAATTATTGTAAAATTTATATTATAATTTCTAATTGTTTGAGAGTGCACAGCCATTGAATTCGTAAATTAAATGATATTCAATTTTTGGTTTTTATAACCAAAACCTAAACGATATTATGACAACAAACGTTAATTAGGTGTAAATCGTTTTTGTACGGTATATTTAAAAATAGTAAGTTCATTTAAAATTCAATAATTTCTTTAGGACCTAAATCTTATTTATTTATTTATTATATGAGAATGAAATATGATAACTTAACTCTCAAACTAAGTTTCAATTCGAAAGTATTTCTTTAATCATGTGTTCTTGTACAGGGGAAGGGGATGTACCTGATTAAAGAAATACTTGGTAATAAGTTTATGTTGAGACTTTTTATAAAGAAATAATTATTTTTAAAAAAGAAAAACCCTCACAAAAAATTATAAAAAAATATTCGTTTTAAATAAAATTAATTCAAGCGCACATTTTACTTGCTAATTTTCGCAAGAACGGAAATGAGGATTTTTGGTTTTTCATAAAAAGATGGATATATCTTACAGAAAAGTGAAATGAGTATTTAATGCTGACCCGAGATAGGGGGGAACCAATTAAAAAGAAAGATACGTTATCTAGTTTTAAAGCAATGGATGTTTATGGTCGGTGATATATTGGTGAGTGGGCCTATGTTTGAACTTTGAATGCGTTAATGTTGGTTAAAATCAGTTAACCCACTGCGACTGCCACTAGAATCCAAAGCTTAGAGGGTGTTTTCGCAAAGGGTAAAAAATATGCATTGTCTTCTGCTGAATTAAACTCATCATAGTCAGTGAACTGTTGCAAATAGGAAAGTGTCTGAAAACAAAGTCATTAATTCGAGTGGAATTAGACGTAATTTTTTTTTTTAAATAAGTTTTCAATTTTGAATTTTATCTATAGAAAAACATGATTAAATTTTTTTCATTAAAGATAGTTAGTTAAAATATTCAATTAAGATTAATAATCTTTTAAATTAGTAAATACGGAGTATTTTACAAGTTACCCAAAATAGAAAAGTGTCTCGAATGTGAATAGCCCTTTGAATTTTTAAGTTAACATTTACATATTCTTTAAATTAAATTAACAATGAATACATTTGATTTTAGTGTTTTAACTGTTCATTGTAAAGAGATGTCGCTGATTTCGGAGGAATCTTGCAAGTTGAGATCACTCACGTTTTTTTTTTTATTATTATTTGAAGGGAGATCACTCAAGGTTGCTAATTTGCTATGTGAATGTTTTATGTAAACGACCGAAACTAAACAGAATATCAGAGTTGAAACATGTTCTAAAGTAACATGTTTATTATCCTAAAAAAAATAAATGGTTTTAAGGTATTGTTACCTAGACGTGTAAATGGAAGAAGTGGGTGTTCTCTCTTCTTAGTTTGAGTCTGAATTTCAAATACATAGAAACCAGAAAGTGAATAAATGTGCATGGTATTTTTACGACGATGACACGAACAAATAAAATACTTCAAATTCTTATCTGTTTTTATTATCTTACTATAACAAAATAATATGTAAATAACGTTACTCATTTACAAAATATGAAAAAACAGCACTAAAATAAAAACATTGAATTTGTGAATTTCCATGCAGACTGGTGGAAACTCATCAGATGGATTAAAAGCTAGTGATGTAGATCCACGGTTGGTGTTTCATCATGGAGTGCCATCTGGTGGTGCCAAGTTCGCCTATGACACCACTCAGAGGATACTGGCTCTTGCTACCAAGTATGTTCCCCTTGCCATTGCCATTTCTTGAGTTTTTTTTATTAACCACAGTGTCAAACTGTTCAATGAGTCAACATAAGATGTCATTATAGTGCATATCATGAATATATATACTCTCATAGTTTTTGTACTTTCTAATCAATTTTGTGTTGCACTCCTTCCTTCCTTTGTGACATCTAAATGTCAGAGAAATGAGTTTTTCATTCTTGAAACTGATTTTGTTGAGTTTTTCAAAAAAGGGATGGCCAGATTAAACTCTATGGAAAAGATAATGCTCAAGCCATGCTTGAATCTAGTGAGCCACTGCCTAGCAAGTATCTACAGGTTAAGTGCCTTATCCATGAAAAAGGGACAATTAGCCTCTTACTGTTGTGAAAAATGTTCCTTTGTTTAGGAACACCAAGTATGCCTGTGTACTAACAATGATAAGATATTTAATGAATGCAGTTCATCCAGAACCAAGGCGTCCTTATAAATGTCACTTCAAATAACCATATTGAGGCAAGTTATGGGCTTCCTTTCATTTATTGTAATATTTCAATCTCATTTATTTCATTTTATGTTATGTTCTTTTTTTTCTGTGTAATGTGTCAATATGATTTTATTGTCATGTTTAAGATCAGTTTATTCAGATAATTGATTATCCTAAAGAAATTTCACATTTAGGTTTGGGACATAGACAAGAAACTGTTGACTGATGTGTACATAGCTAAAGAAGAAATCACTTCCTTTACAGTCATTCAACATAGCCTCTATATGTAAGTAGTAAGTCAAATTCGGAACAAGCTATGAAGTAAAGCTCCGTAACTTATGACTTTTGAGCATGTAACTGTGTTGGCAGGTACATTGGACATTCAAATGGTAATATTTCAGTTTTGAAGCTTGATCAAGAACCATCATGGCATTTGGTTCAGATGAAATACACCATACCTCTCTCAGCTTCCCATGGTGAGATATATTCTTTTTCTTTCACATGTTACATGTAAAACTTTAAACCCAAATTTGGACTTGAAAAAAATAGTACACAGTGATGATTATATGTAATGCTGATACTTAATATGATAATTGATCAGTACTTCTGTAGCAAAAATAAAACATGTCAGCACCGTGTAGGATGAGCAATGTCCTCTTTTCATGTCTTTGGTTCTACTATAAGGAAAATTTCATAGTTAAGGATTACCTGAGGCATATTAATTCTCGTGATCTTTATGGAATTTTAAACAATTTCACTGACGCAGTTCTGTTTGGCGTGTGTGGATCCAACAGGAGGAACGATTACAGCACTCAACACTAACATACAAATGTTTCCTCTTATATAGACATGTATTTGTAACATATGATGGATATTTTGAATTTGTATCTCATTACTCAAAATAGAAACCGCACAAGAAGTGTAAATTATCATTTGTTTGTCGATTGCATTATATGTATGCAAGCTTATTGTTATGATTGTCTTAAAGTACCTGGTTGTCAATGTAAGTTCTTTTATCATCTTTGTTTAGGGAACTCTGAAGCGTCTGATGATACTGTTGTGATGCATATACTGCCTCAACCAGCAGCTGAAAGCAAGAGGTGATCTCCACGAACACAGCAATTCTTTAGGATGTTTTTATATAAATAATTTGGTTTCTATGTTTTACATCATCATTTATTAGTAAACTCAAACGCTTTTCTCTTATGGGTTGCACTTCAGGGTTCTCATAGTCTTTAGAAATGGCCAAATGATATTATGGGATATTCGAGAAAGTAGATCTATTTTCAGAACTGGTGGAAATATGTTGCAGCCACTGCATTCTGAAACAAAAAAAGTGACTTCTGCATGTTGGGTGTGTCCTTTTGGAAGTAAAGTGGTTGTAGGGTACATCAATGGAGAGCTCTTAATTTGGAGCATTCCTTCTCTAAATATAGGAAATGGTTCAGCATCTGAATCTAGTAATCAAAACACTCCTTTGCTCAAACTTAACTTAGGATACAAGTCAGACAAAATTTCCATAGGATCAATAAAATGGGTTTATGCTGGAGGAAAAGCTAGTCGACTATATGTTATGGGAGCTTCTGACTTTGCAACTTCAAACTTGCTACAGGTATTTGAATGCTTTGCTCAAATCATTTAACAAAATATTTTGTTCTAGGACAAATTATTTGAACATTATCTTTATAATGAGATATTCCAAAGTGTTAGCCCTTTTGACCTTTTCTAAAAGAATAAAGCCACAAGTTCACTATCACCACCTACATGAACTTGGGATTTTCAGAAAGCATACTGTGTCCTTTGTTTATAGAGTTTGAGCTAGGTATAGTTTGCTAGTTTAACATGTACTATTTTGTCACTATACAGTTCTCTCATTTTGCTAACGAGATGTAAAAGCAATTTGGCTTGTCCTTTAGATGTTGATTGTAGTTAGATCATGCTAGCTTATGAATCTTATGTGATTATACGAAGCAGGTAGTGTTGTTGAATGAACAAACAGAAGCTCGCACAATTAAGCTTGGACTTCATTTGTCTGAATGTTGTATTGACATGGAGATAATATCAACTTCAACTGAGCAAAGCAAGAATAAACAAGATTCTTTCATTTTGCTTGGGAAGTCAGGCCATCTATATCTGTATGACGATAGTTTGATTGAAAGGTATCTGATACAATGCCAATCTAAGTCCACACCTTCACTTCCAAAACAAGTAATTGTGAAGTTACCACTGGCAGAATCAAGCATCACAACAGCAAAATTCATCTCCAACAATCCCAACATGTTAACTTCTGAAGATGAGGTAATAGGGTCATGAACTATAATTTTACTCTACCATGTTCATTCTGTTTGCAGTCCACCTTTTCATAAATGTGTTGATTCGGTCCTTGTCTTTCTTTGTCACAGTATTACAGACAGCTGATAAAAAACTGTCCACTGTTTCTTCCAGTTGAAACAAACCAAAAAGATGGGATTAGCCTCAGTTCTGCAAAATTTACTGGATTTTCTAATGTTCAAAACTTGTACATAACTGGTCACAGCAATGGAACCATAACCTTCTGGGATGCTTCATGCCCCATTTTCACTCCAATTTTGCAATTGAAACAACAGGTAATACTTTTATCAGTCACATTTTGTGCTCTCAAATTCTCTACATTGAGTGGAAAGAAACAACCAGTTTGTACAACAAACTGCTTCATACCAAAACGTCAGCTTTACTAACCTCCAGTATGTTATACACAAATTGCCTGCATAATGTGCAAAGGAATCTTTTTGTCTTCTTTTAGAATATATTTCACACTTTCCAAAAGGTATCTGCTTTCATAAATGTAAAGCATCAGTCAACTTATTTGTCTAGGTAATTGATTGTATTGGCTAATCATGGCAATGTTTTGTATTGAAGTGTCACTCAAGCAAGTATTGGATTAATAAAGAAATTTTTAAATGTGCTTAGAAGTCCCTATAACTACATACATATTTTGTAACCTACTGTTAGACATCAAAACATTATTAACCTTAAGCTCAAGCAAGCTCTAGGTGAACTAAAGTCATTTATTTTGTTTTCCATGTATTTAAAAAATTTACTTAGCATTTATTTTCTCTTCATGTAAATTTTATTGTTTGTTTCCTTCATCTCATTGCAGAGTGAAAATGATTGTTCATTAAGTGGTATACCCTTGACGGCATTATACTTCAATAGCAACTCTCTGCTTCTTGTTTCTGGTGACCAGAGTGGAATGGTGAGGTTTCTCAATTCCAAATTTGGTAAAACATGACAATTTCCTTATTTCCCTCTCTCCTTTAATATTTATAGTATGTCTGACATAAACATGATTTACAGATTTGCATCTTTAGATTCAAACCTGAACCATATGCCACCAACAGTTTCATGTCTCTTACTGGTATGTGCATAACTTTTGCTTGGTTATCAAAAGGCTAGTATGATTCATATTTTAGTCAATACTTCCTTTTTCCATTCCTTTTTTACAGGAGGTACAAAGAAAGGGACTGATCATATAATCCAAAATGTGAAACGTGTAAAGAGTAATGGTGGCATTCTTTCATTGAACATAGATCCCAGCTCAATGCATCTTGCCGTTGGTTCTGATCAGGGGCATGTGAGATAATTTTCTAGCTTTTTCAAAAAAATTTGGAAATGTGTTTTTAGCTTGCTATTCCAAGTATTCAAAGAATTGTATTTGAGGTACAAATTCCAGCTTTGAAGTTAGATTAAAAGAAATAGAAGTCATCTATTTATAGGCCAGTAGAAGAATATATTGGACTCCAGCAAGGGTATTCCCACAAGCATCATCGCCAGACTAACCCCTCAGGCACTAATGCAGCTAGGAGGGGCCGCCTATAAACACCATGGATCATTTGAATTACAGAACTTCCATGAAACACATATAAAAATAATGAGGATCGTTTAGCATAATAAAAAAGCATATTTTGTTTGTACTTTGAGCAACTTTCTAATAGATTTTCGAAAGTCTGAGAGTTACATTCTATCCCGATCATATGTTTGGGTGGTATTTTCTAAATATGTTGTTACTTCAGCTCTGATGAATGATTATCAGATATTGAGTGGAACTAGCTATTTTGTGTTCCTTGTGCTTTGAGGTTATGGTTGTTTATTGTCTTTGCTAAATAATTTTCTGCAGTAATGTATATTAAATATTAATCCAATTTGTTGCAGGTTTCAGTTTTTAACATAGATGGCCCAACTTTGTTATACCAAAAACATATTGCAAGTGAAATTTCCGCTGGTATCATCTCTCTGCAGTTCCTAACCAGCAGTTTACATGGTTTTGGAAAAAATATTTTAGTAGTTGGAACAAAAGATTCATCTGTTCTTGCACTCGATAAAGAAACTGGAAACACACTGGGCACGGGAAGTATTCATCCTAAGAAGCCCTCTAAAGCTCTATTTATGCAGGTTTTGGGTAAGAGTTTGCATAGTTAGCAAAACAACAAATTGTCAAAAAAAACTGATTGATATAAGCAATCCAAATACTCATTCTTCTGCTGAGGATCAAAATTTCAGTACTATTGTTGATTGATGTTGAAGGAAATGATTGAAAATGGTAACAGCAGTTTTGTGGTACACAGATGGACAAGGAGAGCCGATCAATGGATCAATTACAAAAGATGGATTAGAGCTGAGTGAAAGGAATCATATTGAGGATGCAACAACAAAGCAACTGTACATTTTGCTTTGTTCTGAGAAAGCTTTATATGTCTATTCATTAGTGCATGCGATTCAGGTGATGCATGAATTCCTTACAGCCATAATCATGAGTCATGAATAACAAAAACATCAGCTGATGCTTTCAATGATTTATTCCAGGGGGTTAAAAAAGTGCTATACAAGAAAAAGTTTCATTCCTCTACGTGTTGCTGGGCATCAACATTTTACAGCCCTTCTGATGTTGGCCTTATACTCATTTTCACAAGTGGAAAAGTAGAATTAAGGTGGTGTTTTTCTCTCAGTCTGCACATTATTTGAGATCATATGATGGTGCGAAACATATGAAAAGACTTAACATCATTTGTTAAAATAATGACTCTGCCGATTTTGACTTTTGAGGATAGTATCACTGACAAAAAATAAGAGGAAAAATTTATATCATTGATTGTAATATAATGTTAATCTCCCACCATTTGCTGGCATAATCCCAGTGTGCTTGTCAAGTCAACCAAGCAAAATGCATAAATTTTATTTGAAGTTTTTTGTTACTTCCATTTGTCTTGGGGAAAAAGAAAAAAACAAGTAGTCAAACAAATAGCATGAGGTCAACCAAGAATGTGTTTTGCCAGGTGATCAAAGTCCGATTTCTAGTTTGTTAATTGCATGTCAAGTACTTTCATTTTTTTCTCTCTTGTTATTAGAATTTAATACATAAGACATTTATTTTGAATGTAAGGTCTTTTCCAGAGTTATACCTGATTATGGAGACTTCAATTAGAGGTTTTAATTATTCTCCTCCAAAATTGAAGTCATTTTCTGACAGCCAGATATGCTGTTCATCCAGAGGAGATCTTGTTTTGGTATGAGCATATTTTTCACTTGTACAAGTTTCTTTAGATATTTGGTTTGATTTTTGAATAAGCTCAACTTCAATTTGCAGGTGAATGGTGACCAAGAAATTTTTGTCGTCTCAATGTTGATCCAAAGAAATATTTTCAGGTATATAACTATATACATAATGCACCTAGAGATTGCCATTGTGAATCTTGTTATCTCTCTCATGCTCCTCTACTGAGAACTACTTAGATATTGGAATAATATTTCTCACAAGATGAAAAGTGGTAGTAATATTCAAGATTAGTAGCCTCATTTTTACATTTTGCTTGACTTATAGGCTTTTGGACTCTATTAGCTGCATCTACAGGAAAGAAATGATGTTGTCACAAGAAGAGCTTGTCCCTAGCCCAGTCATCCATAAGGAAAAGAAAAAGGTAAATAGCAGTTTTTAGTAATTCTTAATTCTTAAATTACATATCCGTTATCTTTGTGACAAAAGGTGTTTGATCTTGTTTTTTGTCTACTCAGGGTATATTCAGCTCTGTTATCAAAGATTTTACTGGCAGTAAAGAAAAGCATGCTCCCATTTTGGAAACAGAAGATACTAAAGAAAGCATCCTGGAACTCTCAGCTATCTTCTCAAATGAAAATTTTCCATGTGATGCTGATAATAATGATAATCTGACAGTTGATGAAGATGAGATTGAATTAAACATAGGTAAGAAAGTGCCTTAGATGTCTGCTACTAAATATTACATAGCCTTCAAGTAAGAAACATAAAATTTGTCTATTTGAGTTAATCTATACTAATAATAAAGGGAATACCCCCCATTTGGTGTCCACATTTCATTATAAAGTTTTACCCTTTAGTAACTTCCCACTACTTCTATATTGTTAGTTTTTTTATTGTCACCTTTATTAATTAATTGCAATTAACTGTTTTTTTTTATTCTTTAAAAATTTAGATAGGCACCCTTCCCCTAGTGAATATGATGTCTTTTATATCAGTGGCCTGATTCTGCCACACAACGCATGCTATATAATATGACTGCTTCCTAAGACAGTTCTTCTGGTTTTCATATCTTAAGTGGGCATCTATCTGCATATATTACATTTTCTATCATATGGATAATTAAGTTTGAGACAATCAATTTGTGGTGTTCTGCTCATCCTGTACAGATGACATTGACCTGGACGATCATGAAGAAAAACGCAAAGATCAAAGTATATTGGGAGCTCTTAATAAGAAGAAATTGACTGGAAAGTTTCAGGCTCTAAAAGGTTAGTGACTTTACTTTTGTAAGAGAATTACTTACTCACTGTCAATAGTTAAGCTAAAAGATAGGAACTTGAACTACTGGGATTGGGGTGAAGTATGAAATAAGATAACATTTGCTCATATGATCATTCATTTTAACATTTCATTTGTAACAAAATGAAATAGTCAAGCTAAAATCATCTCTATGTAGCATAAACATTACAGGTAATGCTTAATATACTTGTCAGTAATGAGATTCTCTTACTTAACAGCACTATGTTCATATTGGAATAGTGAGAAAATGCAATACCCTACATTTAGTATCCAAGACTTCTCAGAGTTTGTCATCTTCTAGACTGTTCTGGTTCTTTTTCTGCATGTGGACACTGCATTTTACCTGCAAAAAGGAATAAACTTTTTTTGATTTGGAACAATTGCAGTGGTGGCTGAGGCTTGAAGCTATAACCTCCTTACAAACTATTCAAAACCCATTACTACTACACTAGCACACACCTATTATTGCCTTGCATAAAGGAATAGGGTAACATAATTGTGGCTGGACTTCGAAGTTGGAAATATGGGGTGTGCATAAAATCATGACAAAGAAAAATTCATAAAAAAATCCTGCATGCTGCTACCGTTCTTGATTCCCTTTTTTCAAAGACCACCTTCCTACAACCAAGTAACTCTGGCAAACAAAACTGCATACTTAAAATTTAGTGAACTACAAGTTACGAGAAAATAGGAGCATGATGAAACTCTGCTTTATAAATTTTAACATTCAAGAACCTTTGATCTCCTATATGCTACCTGAATAGGCTGAAGATGATCAAAGTGCTTACCCTAAATGCTGCCAGCTAAATTAGTTGCGTGTGCAATATACAGGTAGATTGAAAGAGATGAAGGGCAACATCCAGAAAACATCAAGCAAGGAAGAGCAACAAGATGAGCAAGCTGGTGCAGTCGATCAAATTAAGAAGAAATATGGATTTTCTTCTTCCAATGTAAGTATATATCCAATTATGCTTTCAGTATCATGCTTGAATTGTTTTCCATTATATAAAATTTCACAAGCATGGAACTATCCTTGCTGGTTTACAGGTGAAAGATGTTGCGTCGGACCAAAACCGGCTTCTCTTACTTGGATTAGTTATGTCAAAAATAATTTCAGTTTTAAGATTGATTAATCTAGGCTCTTGAATCTACTACTCATTATCTGCTGGTGTTACTTTCCAATTAGCATGCCATCTACTCAATGCTAGGAAATAAGAATTGACTGAGCAATTGCAGCATGGTAACGATCTTTAAAAAAAATGATATTCTAACACCCATTCATCATTTTATTTGTTCAAACATCAATTTTTAATTTCCATGAAAACAAAACGATACCACAGAATAGTCATAACTAATAATGCAGACTAGATATAATTTTGCAATTATTTAAAATTTTGACATTTTGTTAATTCTTTTTTTGGAGCCCATTATTTGTTTTTGAATGTGGTGAAACCATGCTTCAATCGTGAATGCAGGAAACAAGCGTCGCTAAATTGGCAGAAAGCAAGCTGCAGGAGAACATGAAAAAATTGCAGGTATCCTTATCGATAAAACACTAGAGTTTGAGTTGGTATATTGTTTGTTTACCTCACATCATTCTTCGAATTTGGCAGGGTATCAACCTTCGAACCACAGAAATGCAAGATGAAGCAAAATCATTTTCAACATTGGCAAACCAAGTGCTGCGGACTGCAGAACAGGAAAGGCGAAATTAAGAAGCACCTACCTCATTGATCACACCAAAAATTACAAAGCCTTTTTACTACCCTCTTGTACTTGAGCTTCTTTATTTTGTATTTATTTTTTGTTTTACCGTGTAAGACTGGATTATCATCTTAGTTTTGGGGTTGATATTGAATGAATGTAAATTAAGAACAATGTCTTCCCTTTTTTGCCAATTGCATAATTCTACCGAGAATGAAGTGAAAAGCACTATTACAGAAGGGGTCATGTATAAACATTAATCAACCATGTTTCCACCGTAATCATCAATCAAAATATAAAATGAGGAACCGACTACATCTTCATTCGGAGTTCAAGATCCACAAGTCCCCTTGACAGAAATATTAGCATAATCAACCAGTTACTTTACGCTTACACTGCACGATGCTCGTAAATAAAAAACCAAAGAATGACGACAGAACAGTTGACCATACACATTGTTTAAAGTTAAACACCAATGAAATTTCTTAAGGACAAAACACTCGAATACAAATTGCAATAGTCAAATTACTCAGTACAAGCGCGAATCCCACAAGGTGGGGTCATTGGTAATTGTTAAACATTGCGATAGAGTTCAACAAAAAGTTCTAACGCTTCCACATTTTAAAAAGTCAACTGAAGTTTAGATTCTTCTCTGTCGCAGAACCAAGAAACTATTTCACATAAAAACGAGTAACGACAGCAAACAAAAATAATTAAGTTGAACGAGGCTGTGGAATTTCTTCGAGAATAGAATTGAAACGTATCATAGCATTGACTTTAAGTACATGATCATGATACTGAACCCTAATCGATTGTGCACTAATCTAACCCTAGTAAGGGAGGACAATAAAAATTCAGAAACTAATTATCATAAAGGGATGTGGGTTGGGAACCATCCTATGAAATTCTAAACCCAACAACTACTATGCAAAATAATTTTCTTTTCCCACATCCACCTACGCTTCATCTTGTATCACCATCTTCACTCATCATCATCATCCTCCTCCTCCTACAGAATAAACAACAAACAACACATTACTTATACAATTAGTTATACAAAGGAACAAATTAGTTAAACAAGACACAAATCATAATAACAGGTTAATCTCATCTACCTCATCTTCCTCATCATCATTGACTTCAGACTTTGACTTGTCAGATTCGTCTTCCTCTGAATTCTTACCCTCCTAACACAACAAAATAACAAGTTCAATCAATTATTGAATTATATTACATTATACTATAAAATAAGAGTAAGAAGTATAGTGTAAAAAAGTATTCACCAATTTCTTATTGTAAGCCAAAATAGTTTTCTCATACTCTTGTTTCTTCTTTTCGGCCGTAGCAACGAAGGGGGCTTTTTCCTGAAACATTAAATTAACGCAAACTAGGTTACAAAAAAGTAGATGTGATCAATAAATTAAATCATATACAACCATACGCAAAAACTAATGAAAAATAATTCTCAAAATCTTAATACTCACAGCATCAGACAGCGATTTCCATTTATCACCACCAGCTTTACCGACCTAAAATATTTTCACATTGAAATTCGATTAAGAACAGAAAAATAGCGTCAAATTTTCACGCGAACAGTGAAAATAAGGCGAAATCACTCACAACAGCGACGGATTTGTTGTTAGGATGCTCCTTCTTAAACTGCTCTCTGAACTCGGACCTAAAAAACAATCACAAAAACTTTAATCGCCAGAACACAAAAAAGTAAAAAGAAAAATTAAAACGAAACGAAAACAGATTCGGTAACAAAAACCAACGGAAATCCGTACATGAAAACGAAGAAAGCGCTTGGAGGCCTCTTTGGCTTGTTAGGATCCTTAGCAGCTTTCTTCGATTGCTTCCTTCCAGCACCAGCGCCCTTGCGCTTCAACCTAAACGACGCATCGCAAAACAAAAAACGTTAAACGAAAACCAAAAAACAAAAACGCAGAATACAAAACGGCGAATGACAGATCGGGAAAACCAGATCTAAAAATTATTATATATTAATAATTAAATAGGTGATTCCGAAGAGAGATAGAAGCATGGTACCGGCTATCGGCGGCTTTGGCGTCAGATTTGGCTTTCGGCATGGCGAGAATCGGCGAAAACTTGAAGAACGATAGGGTTTTTGTGTGAAGAGAGAAAAGAGAGAGTGCGCGTTGTGTTGTGAGGTTTGAGCGCGCGAGCGAGGGGATAAGAAGGGGTTGCGGGGAAGGGCAGTGTAGAGAAAACGCAAACAAAAAATCGCATCGCGAAAAAATTGAAGTTTCGGGTTTACGCGGGATTTCGACGATCTCGCGCCACGTCAGCGATCCGTGTGCTGAGAGAGCATTGGCTCTCGTGCAACCCCTCGATTCGCTTGTGTTTCCTCTGTGTGTGAGTTTCATAGATGAGGCGGGTTCCTTTGGAGCGCGAGGCACTGTGCAATGTGTTTCGGGAACTTCTTGCCACGTGGCTGTGGGTGAGTAGGATGACTGTTTTGGCCTTGTGAAGGTTTGAGATTTTACCAAGATGCCACGGGAATATGAGCGACGCGCCACGCGAAGTTGGTGTGGAGATATTTTGGGCCTCGTAGGGGTATGTTCGTAAATTCCTGTATTTTACTTTTTTGAAGAATTTTTTAACTTAATTTAATTATCTAATGAGTCCTACTCACTCGCTTATAGAATCTGGATCCTTTTAATTTAATTTAAAATGAAAATTATCCATAAAATTTATTCAAAAAAAAAATATCCATAAAATAATAACGATAACTGTTAATTTATATTTGAGTCACATTTTCCATATCTTATTATTGCCCTACATGAGCCTTTTTGACAAATTAATATGATTAGTATTATAATTTTAGTATTGCACAAAATAAATATTTAAATATTTTTAAATATATAAATATGTTTTATAAAAATGTGGACGAAATATTTTTTAAACGTATCAATTATATTATAGATTTATGATAAATAATTATCTTCATATTGTGATACAATTTTATTTTTAATAAATGGTAATTTCATTATAAAAATATTGAGATAAAACTTGATATGATATAAATGATAGGTTGAAAAAAACCCTAAAAATATTCTGGTAAAATAGAAATAACTAAAAATGTTATTGTTGAAGAATGGTGACTCAAAAACCTGGTTGTTTAAGATAATTATTCTAACTTTTATATAAATAGAGATTTAAAGTTTACTATTTTTAAAATAGAATATTTGAATTATTTACTAAAAAATATGTTAGACTTAAAATTTATCACATATAAAAGAAAATTTAACTATTGTGCTAAGTTTATTAACTTTAAAAAGAATTATGTTAATTAAACTTGTACGATATTCTTTAAAAGTATAATTAATTTGTTATTTTTAAAGAAAAATTAAATTGTATGTCTTGAAAAATTTGTTATGACGTGTATAGCTTACCTTTTTATTCAACTCAATTGCCACGTTTTTGATATTTGATTAACAGTTTGTTGAAAACTGTATTAAATATAATTGACTTGATAAACCTATGTTGTCTACCATTCGATCTTTTCTAAATTTTGTTTGTTTAGTAAACTTAATTTGATGATATGTTTGTGTGAGTTTTAAACTTAAATTTACAAATTTTAATCGAAACATGTGTTAATTATTTTAAAAAAATGTGACAAAAATTATACATTTCATATAAGATTTACTTGTATGTTTAAACAATTAAAATGCCAATGTATGTAATATATTTAATTTTCTTCTTATTTTGACCAATGTATCCTAGGACAATATATTTAGGCATATTCTGCAATACATGTGTGATTACTCGTATAGTCCAATAAAACCCACAAACTTGGCCTCTCACCAACTTAAAGTGTTGTCCTACCATGGGTTGCTCGACAAAATCATTTAAACATATAGTATAAAGTTTATCAGTTTGGTATCCCATATTTTAAAATGTATAATCTTAGTCAAATCCTCAAATTTAAGTACATTTATTTTTTTATAATTTTTTTTATATTTTTATAATTTAATTATAATATATAAAATTTAGATACCAGTTATGACACAAATATAATACAATAAAAATACATGAATATGATAAGGTCAAATGACTTCGTCACATCTCCTTCTACCTTCGCCTCCACGTTGCCACCAATTTCCACCACCCACACGAGCTGTTCCCTCGCGGCCAAAGAAACCCTTCTGTTGCCCTTACCTTTAGACCCTTGTGACTACTTTCTCTGGTGCAATCTCATCTGCAACGCCAGTCATATCCTTCTATCCTTTTTCCCCTCCACTCTCTTAGACCCGTTCTCCTCTCTCTCCCTCACTCATCTTGAAGCCTTAAACATCCCTTCTCCGCCCTTTCCCTTTCCAACTCCTTTTTTCAGATCTCGAAGGTCTTTTATTTCATGCTTGATATTCCTTTGAGGACTCCATCCACAAAACCCCACCAATGTCCTCCCCAACATCGTCAGCGACTTGACATCTCAAACAATTGTATCGTTTTCGTGAAATATGAACTAATGCTATCAACATGAATTTTGGATCAAGGTTGTCACTCGCAAGACAAGATATGAATTTTTTTTTCTTGATCTTCTTTTCCTTTTGAGATCGAGCTTTGATCTGATTCTAGATTTGGATTTGTTATGAATGTGTTATGTGTTTCTATTTTTTTTGTTGGTTTAAGTTGAAAGTGAGTTTGATTTGAATGAATTTGTGGTGTATATGTTTGAGTTTTGTTGTTTGTTCTTGGATTTGATCGGAATGAACACGAATTTGATTGTCATAAAATGTTTTTAAATTTTTTTACAAGCAAATACTATTACGAATAGTTTTTTAAAAGCAAATTTTTTTATGACTTTCACCTGCCCAAAAACAAATTGCAGTAAATAATTAAAAAAAAAAAAAAGACTTGTGACTGTCTCGGAAACTGTCACATATCATTTAACACACGCTTTAGTCTTAATAATAGGGATTAAAAGTTATGATGAATAAAAACTTTAAGAATTTTAATGAGCCAACATTTTATTTAAGGACTAATAATAAAAGAAAATCAAAAAATTTAATGAATGAAAATTTAGTTAATTTTTTTTTATAAAAAATCTCAGCATTTTTAAAGTATTTATTATCTGTAATTAACTAAAAACTTATAATTGTAAATTATACACTAATCTAATGTAATCTAATCTACTCTAATCTAATAAGAAAGGAAATATAAAATCCCCGTTCATTCTCACGGAGACAAACCTGTCTCTCGCGCTGACGCGTTGTTGTCGCTCGCTCACTCTCACAGACCCTCGCCCATCCCCCCCTCTCGTGGACGCGTTGTTGCAGATCCTCGTTCGTTCTCGCTCCCTCTCGTGAGTTTTTGAATTTGTTGGTCTATGTGCAGGACCAGCCCCGAACTCGTGCTCAATCCCGTAAGATCCATCTCATTTCACATCACTATGTAGTAATTTCTGCTTGCTTTTGAATTTTTGAATTTTTTTTATACTTGCTTTGCTAGTGCTAATTGGTGTGAGTTAAGATTATGTAACTAGGTTGTTCCTATGTGCTTGGAATTTTTTTTATTATACCTGCTTTACTGGTATTGATTCATGTTAGTGGAGAAGTACGCATTTTCTAACAGATTAACAGCCAAAAGTATTATGATTGCATTTGAATGGAATTTTGTGTGAGCTATGAAGTTTTGTGTTATCTTGGGGAGAGGAAGTGAGGAAACATCTTTGATACCCACCTTGGACTGGTTAATTGAAATTTGTTTTGAGGATTGACATTGAAAGGGGAATATACTTCAAGATGCTTTTGTTTTCCAGGTTTATTTTGTGTTAATCCGGGGGAGATGTATAGAAGTTGCTATCTAGAAATACCTTTTGTTGTGGGTTGTGAATGCCATGTTTTTAATCCTTTTGTATGACTAGCTAAATGCTGAAGTAAAAGTGCCTCTCCCGCAAAATCTAGAAATAGAATTTCAGTTGTCTAACAAGTACCATCGAGCTTTCAAATTGCAACGTCAAAGATAAAGCTGGAAATAAATTTTTGGGCTTCTTTATTACATCATGTGTATATGGCTGTTGTTTATTTTTGGTCAAAACAGATTCTCTTGTAACTTGATCTTTCATTCCTAGGATAAACACTAGGGGCACAAAGATCATGCCAGCTGCGGGTTTCTTGTATGATTTTGATTCTTTGTGTGTTGTCAATTTAAAGTGAAATAGTGAGTCTGTTATATAATTTTTGCTTTGGGGCTTTTATAAGTTAAGTATGACGTAGTATAATTATTTGACACTAAATTGAATGGAAAATAACAATGACAAAGATTGTTGTACTTGGAGTGTGGATCAGCTTGGTACTCATCCATAATGGAGCTTGGGCTTACCTTTACTTTTGACGGCTTGATGTTTTAATGTTACTCTATTTTGTTTTTCATCGTTTTTATTAGTTGACCCTGAAACTTTACCATTTTGCAGTTTGGTCTGGTTTTCATAGCATTGATTTATCCCTGGAAGAAAGTAAACAAAATCCCATAGAATAGCTCTTTGTGGCTTTTAAATTGAATCGAGAATGGGAGACGAAGCAAGTGAAGATCATCAAAGGTCACTAGCAGCTCCTTTCATATTTTTCCTGGTTCTCGCATTTCAGTTTGCTTCCCATTGGATTGATCACTTCAAGAAGGTCATCTCCCTCCTCCATCTTTTTGTTTTTCAATATTCTAACAATTTAAACATGATTCAGATAATGCTTCTAATTATTGATTGAATGACTGGTTTGAGTCTTGAGATATATATATCTTATTTGGCTCACCTTGCTGAATTGGAACTTTGGTTATTGGATTTTTATAATAATTTTTTTAAATGGTAAAGATATGTGGCATCCATTTCACATTTATAATAGGGAATTGGAAAACAGTTTGCTTATATGCTCTCGGTATTTTTAAACAGAACATTTAAGGAAAATAGTTTTGACTGTTCAAAACTTGTCTAATTCCATGCTTTGTGCAGTTGTTTCCTTGAAAAAATAGATAGGATGGGTAACTGGGTTCTGAATTCCCATGTTTGGTTACCTTGTTTAGTGAAAATGGATAATAGGTCACCAAACCAGAAAAACTAAAAATAATGGCACATGGTACAAAACCATAACATTCACACGGAAGATGCAGAGTAAGATAGATAGGTGTCAGAAACAGGGAGCAAATATACCTTCACCCCCCAAGCTTATGGCTGAAATACCCATGATTCCCTCTGTTACCTGCATCTCTCCTATGCACCCCTTTATTATTGATTCGTTTCCTAGTAACAAATTCCTCAATGTTCATAACCATCTGCTCCGCTGACTGGCTGCCACATGCCCCCTTCCCTCTTCTTGATATACCCTCCAATCTCTTGGACCACAGTGATTCTGGTCCAGCATTTGCTCATGGGTCGTATCAGTGGAGTAGGATGACTTGACATTAGACTAAGATTCATCTTTATTTTTAAATTTCTACTTGTTTTCCCATGTCCAAGAATGAAGAAAACGTTCATGAAAGTAAATCCTTCAGTAGGACAGTTTTGAGGCTGTTGTAGGATTGCTGTCTTTAATTTCAGAATGCAATATAGCTATAGCTAGGGAATGTTTTATTGTTTTCTAGACCAAGGGCATTAATGGTAAGTTTGTTAGGACTCCAATTTAAATTAACTACTTTCATCCAAATGTATGGTTTATAATTTCATCATTTTGCTGTGTCATCAAATCTTATGATAATGACAAGCACACTTGGGCCAAGTGTTGATAATCTATCCATTAAATTATTGTTGGCTCTTACATGCACAAAATTGACCATTTGCATGGTGCCCAGTGATTTTGCACTCTGTTTCTACCATAACTTTCGATGTTCATTACCTTTTCTAACATATTGACTATTGATTATGACATTAAGTTTTTAGTGTTATGCTTTTGCTTCAGAGTGGATCGGACAAAGATAAAGAAACTAAGTTGCGTGGAGAAATAAAAGAGCTTTTGAAGGAGGCAAGCTCACTGTCACAGTAAGTTACTCATGCTCTGGCCATTATCTCCTCCCAGGAAAATAAATGTGTCTTACTTGGAATTACAAATTCATTTTTTTTTTTTTTTTTGATTTATGGTCAGAACCAATTCTGTCCTTCCATATTTTTGTCTCAACTACTCCTTACAGGGGGTGGGCCTACAATACATTTTACATGAGGGGGGAAGCTAGCCACACCCCCTCAATCAAAAATTTGTTTTATACTTTCGGTTAGATGTACATTAAAAAGATTATAAATATATTACATAATTGTTAGAATATAGGAAAATATCTCATCATATCTTAGCTTATCCTCTTGGAATAGTTTTCTTATATCTCCATTATATCTTAGAATTAGGTTTCTGTGTTTCCTTATCGTGATTTGCTTCCCTAATTAGTTAGGATTATTATTTGTATAAACAATGGTTTGTACTCTAGGTTTTTGAACTTATCAATACATTGTAATCCATCTCAGTTAATACTTAATATCAATTCAGTATTTCATTCTCTTTTATCTCTCTTCCTCCTTCTATACCTTAAAACCATGATTTCAACAATAATGATATGTTTTCTATTGACACACTAAAGAATACATGTAATTTTCATGTTCAGGCCAAGGAACTCATGCTCCTAATGATGGATGTCATCCTATACAACAATCAACTAAGGACTCTTTTACCTTATTAGTTGCATCTTGAATCAAATTATTTGGTGAAACCTGAAACACCATTTATTTTGTTTTCTCTATGTTTTTGTGTCTACTTCCAGTTTTTAACTAAGGTTTCAGAGCAGATGTGACGCATTATGAAAATGTTTAAAGAGCAATGAAATATATTATATTTAAATCTAATATAACATTTGAATATCATATGTTTATGTTTGTGAGAGAGATAGAGTACATGAGTCATTTCATTGTCCTCTCAGGCCATCAACCTTCGCACAAGCAGCGAAACTCAAGAGACTGGCAGCTTCAAAGGAGAGGGAACTGGCAAAGTGTTAGTTATTTACTTACTTGAGTCATCTCATGTTGCATATTGCATTCTGTGTAAATGTAGCCTAGACTGACATTGCAAATTTAAAAATTTGAGTTTGCTTTAAAAATAAATTTTTGCCTGCTTAAATTAAAATGTAATAGTTGTTTGTACTTAGGAAGTAACAAATAGCAGTAACTAAGATGATTAGGCACTAATTATGTTTGCTGTTCAATTTAACTAGGTCATCCAAATAGTAGTGCTCTTTTCATAATTAATTTTAAAAGTTTTATTTTAAACTCATTATTTGTGTTTTCCCCCCAGTATTACATAATTCTGAGCCAGAGAAAGTAATATCATTGAAAAGCCTGGGGAGTAGAAGCTCTTTTGAGCTGATCATCGTGCTTTTCTGTGGAATGTTTTCCTTATCAACCATGAAAAGGAGAAGAGAGTCCTCTTGAGCTGACTTTTCATGTTATTTGTCTCTTATCCTTTTGCTGTCTTGTTTTTTTTTTTGGGGGGGGGGGGGGGGGGGGGGGGGT
>PYAF01005594.1:2600968-2637399 GCA_007407185.1 Glycine tomentella
GGGGGAGGATATCTTATCATCTGTCTCTGTGATGTTGGACAAACAGTACAACAGGGGGAAGGGAAAAAGATTTGGGGAGAGAAAAATATAGACAGGAGAATAGAGAAAAAAAATAGTTAACTGAACTCAACTCATGTCAACTCATAATTCTAATTCTAAATTCTTATTTCTAAATAAATGGCAATTGCATAATGTGGATGTAAATAACAGGCCTTAAATAGACCAAGCCAATTAGATAATTAAGTGATCTTAAATTTCTAGAATTTCCCAAATAACTCAAGTTTTAAAATATTTGATAAGTTTCAAAATGAAAAAACACTAAAAATCTCATTTAAAAATAATTTGCTGCTAATTAAATATATTTCTTCTGACCCTTTATCCCTATCACTTCTCCAGGTATTCTTATCATAGTCACCATCACTTGGTATTTCCAATTCATCTCAATAAAGAATTTTTTTGTGTGTATTTCTCTCTCCTATATGAACATGTTGTGTACAAATCACATTACCATAATTATCAATCTTAGATCGTGGTTGACCCCAAAAATGCTATAGGGGTATATACAAAAAGAGAAGGATAAAAAACTCACCCTTAAATACAGGAAAATTGAGTGGAAAAGAATTTGAATGTGGTTGAAGTTTAATAGTAATGAAAGGTATTTTTAGAGTAGAGTATATAACAATCTACTTTCACGAAATGGTTCTGTTACTATCTTTAGAGTGATTTAAAGTGATTATTTGCAAATATTTTTCTGCCACTAGGCTTATGCTATATATTTGGATAAGAGGTAAGAAGAGTAATCTGCTCACCCTCAAGGACCCAAATCCATCCCCTCTTCAATTGGGATGTAAATGAAAGTAAATGGCTTAGTTCAATTTAAATAAGAGGAAGTAACTTTCATTTCCACTGCTTTAACTTTTAACAACCAATAAGGGAAAGGGAGTTCTCATTTCCTTAGTCAAACTAAACATACAAACAAGGGAAAATTATCCCACTCCATTCCCTTCCTTCCCCTCTTCTTAAAAACAAAATCTAATTAAGCACAACACATTTTTTTTTTGAAAGAGCACATGGGTTTACAAACATTTTCCATATTTTATAAAAAGTTTACTCTTGTGTCAGTTTTGTAAATGTTGCATGGAGAAGTTTAATTGCCCATATATCAAATTCAAACATTTAGGCATGCAAATATTTTGGTTCTTGGCATGATGGCATCAAAAACTGTACTGCTTAAAGTAACAGACTCTTACCCTCACTAAAGGATTATAGATCGCATAGGATTCTGGTTGAGGCGGTGATGCAACCACTTATAGATAACTTTTATTTTACCTAATTTTTATGAATATAAAGATAAATCTTATATCTGTACAAATGCAACTTAGAGACAATAATCGTTTATCAAAATATTGCAAGTGCTACTTAATTTATTGCAATACAGATTCCTAACTGTTGGAGATGAGACTAATTCTGAATTAGATCTTTTAAGTTGGATCCTTAAGTAGGTAGAATTAGAAGTAGTCACATCAGAATTTATGTATTATTTGTGCGGAGGTTATGGTGAAAGTAGCATTATTCTAGTTTATCTGCCTATTCTATTAACAAATCTAGCATTTATAAAAAAATTATAGTTTAAACTATCACGCAGGTCAAAATTTACATGACAAGGATGATGCTTTGTATTCAAAAGTTCTGCTCATCTCAAAGGTATTTCCTGATCGAACATTTGTTTTTAGGTTTACTTTTTTTCTTTGCAGAGGCCGGTATGATACTGATATGATTATGTGATGCAGGTTTTAACATATTTAATTCTCCTTATCTGGTTTTGGAGTGTTCCTGTCTCTAGCATATCTCAACAACTTGTGCAACCATTTGGTAATGCAATTATCATTAATACATTAATTTTATTAGATTACGTTACAAACTCTTACTCATTTGGATTAGGCTGCTGGGTTGCTTTGCTGTACAAAAATCTGCCTCATGTTTTTTTTTTTTTTTTTTTTTTTTTTTTTTTTTTTTTTTTTTTTTTTTTTTTTTTTTTTTTTTTTTTTTTTTTTTTTTTTTTTTTTTTTTTTTTTTTTTTGGATTTTGATATTTGTATCCTACTATACTTACTAGTTGAGAATGTTAACTAGTACCATTTAGGTACCTTACCTTTCATTTTAGGTATAGGCTATAGATATAGTTTTTCTATTGGCTATAATTATGGATATGTTAGGTTTACTTTTAATTATAAATAGACACAAAATGAATTGTAGTTATAGATATATTTAAAGAAGTCTTGGTTGAATAGACATAAGTATGCAGTTTTTTTTGGTTTATATTTTTTTTTAAAAATTTGATACCATTTTTTAATAATAAATGTAATTTTTATTTCATTTAATGTGCTGAAAAGTTAAAACCATGTGTTGCATGGAAAAATACACTAGTTTTTCTAAATAAGGACCTAGGAGACAAATGCATTTCTCATTGCCTCTTGTTAATGGTTTATTTTACATTATTTTGCAGGGAGATTGTTATCTTGGAGGACTGGAGGGGTTCAAAATAGCAATATTATGGTAAGCAATTGCTAGTATCTTTCCTTCTTATATTTTAAATTTTGTATAGAAAAAGATATACTACAAGCAAATGCCACTAATTAGGTTTGAATTATTGAGGACGTGTTTGCGAACAATGCAACTGACGTTGAAAAAAAAATCTTCCCTCACATTGCTTTAGCTTTTATGCCTTGGAATGCATGTTTTTCTGTTGAACGTGGGTTCCAATGCTTAACCAAAACACACATTGAATGTGCTGCTTGCTGCAATTTGGACGAGTGAGGATATATGTAGTACAATCTCCTTATGCATGTCATGTTATAATAATAATAATTCAAATGTCTGTGGTGCATTTAACAAACTTAGTAGGTCAGTTGAAGGACTGGAGCTTTCTATTAATAAGAGATACTAGTAGCACATTTTCTAATTATTGGTTGAACTTTATTAGGAATCATAAAGTTGTGTAAGTTGCATTCCTTATTAGTATGTCCCAAGTCCCAACTCATGGTTGTTGTTTCCAATAAATTTTGAGTTTTTGACCAATAGTAAATCATGATCTCCTGATTTTGAGGGGTAATTTTAAATTGGTGTCTTGCTTGAGTACTTCAATAAATTGTGGAGGTAATGTGCTTATCCAAAGCACTGCAGCAAGTTTAACATGCAATCAGACTACATTAAGTTTAGCTTCACCTCTCAGTTTTTACTTTTAGGATCCATTTGTTTGTGCTTTTTTTAAAAAACTTTTTTTAATAAAATAATCAGTTTTATGCTTTTTCAATGTGTTTATCTAAACTGTTTTTCTTTTTATTTAAAAAAAAAAAAAACAGTTTTATGCTTCTTTAAGAAGCAAATCCTATCTGTTTATTAAAAATTACTTTTTTAAAAAGCAATTTTTTTAAATAACTTTTTTTAAGTTTGAATAAACTGGCCCTTAATCTTCAGGTGAAAATTGGTAATATTTTTTATACTTATATGGATTATACAGCGCACTCTACTGTTTTTGCCCTTATTAAATAATGTATAGTATAAATAAACAAATAAATATTAAATGATGAAGCATCTAACAGTTTATGAATGTCGTTCTAACTGTTTTATATCTTCGCAGGTTGGGATAATACCTTGGCTGATAGTGTCTACCAGGGTTAGCAGATTTATTTGTAGACTCACCTATGGCAAATAGATTGTCATGATCTTCAATTCTTCATCTAGAATGACATAAAATTGCTAGCTGCTTGGGTTGGTATCCTGCATTTAGAGTGGAAGGGACATATGAAGCATCTTGAAATTCGTTCTTTCGCTCCATGTCTGGTTGATAAGTTTTTAGAGTTTCATTTTATTTTAGTACAGACGTGTAAGATCCATTCTGCATATGCAAGCAAAATTTCCATGCTTGTAATATGATAGCATTAAGTCTCTTGCAACCTCCACCCCCAGTTTTGGTCTTTATTAAGGAAATTTATCTTTAAATGCTTACGGATTAATCATATTTATTTATTCATTTATTTTTGGTGTTGAATAATGGGTTTGTAAATTTTGAGCATCTGTGATTTGTACTTTAGACTAGAGCTATTGTGATTTGCTTCCATTATAACCTAAAGATAAAGGTTTGGTGCAATTCACAATTGCGTAACAAGTATTTCATGACGTTACTTCTATGTGTACTGTTACAATATCCAATTACTAGGATATACTCTTATTTTAAACTATAATGATCTGTTTTAATTCCTTTAATTTTTCTAAAATGTATAAAATGATGAATGTTTATGATTAATTTGTAATTATTCTAAATATAATTAAAAAATTTAAATACTAAGCTTGTGGAAGAAATAGATAAGTAAATGTGGAGAAATATTGTATAGAGTGCACATAATCGCAACAAATTATAAGTACCTTGAATGATTTGTCCTTAATTCAATGAGTATCCAAAATTATATGATAAATGAGCATAATAGGATAAATTTAGTTTATTATTAGATAATATTTTTATTTGAATAACTTCATTCAATAATAATTTGTGTTTCTAGGATCAGTTTGAAATGGAAAATTTGAGAGGGACTAAAGATTGAGGAATGAAAATTGTGTTCCTTTTGTATGGAAGCCATAAAAAAGAGAAGGAAAGATCACAAAGTATATGGGACCCACAAATTTTAGAATCACGAAGGGAATTATATAAGAAAAATACAAAAATATCTTATTTTATTAGAAATATTTATGTTAAATAGGAAATAATTTTGAAAGTGCAGAAATAAACACCCACACAACATTGCAGACTGACAGTGTTTGGTTGGACCCTTTCTTTTGGGTCAGGCTCATGTTTTTGGTATCTCTTTTTTTTGGGTGAATATATTTTTGGTATCTCTCACCCAACTAGGTGATACAATAAAAGGGTATTTATATTCAGAATAAAAAATAAAAATAAAAGGGTATTTATTTTGACAAAAAAAGCAAGAAGCTGCATACATGTTTCCTAAAATACCCTTTCATTGAACGGTCAGGGATCCACACAGCAGAACAAATTCGTCATTGACCTCAAATCCAAGCACTATATTCTCTAGTATTAACTATTAACCCAGCACGACAAAGAAAAACGTAAATAAATTCGAAATCGTGTAAAGCAAGAAAAAAGAAAAAAACGAAACGTGAAAACGGAAAAACGGGTGCGCAGTGTTCCATACCCACCCACGCAGAAGCAGAAGCGCGTGTAACCCTAATTAGGGTTTGGAAGCCGATTTGGGATTCACCTTTCGCGTGATCACAGGGCTGGATCCGTACCGTGTTCCTCCGTCCACGGAAGCTCCTTTTGCTCGGTCCTTCACCGATCTCGGAAGCATGTACGGTCCCCGAGGGTATGTCGACGCACCTTCATCTTTCTCCTTCTTTATTCCTTTTCCCTTCAATTTTTTCTTTTCCCTTTTCGTAATTTTCTGGGGTTTGGTTTCTGTGTGGTGATGCTTATGATTAGAAATCTTGTGTCCGTCTAAATTGGTTTGAGATTAACATTTAATTAGGGTCGCGTGTAACAAATCGGGGTTGATTATTGTATGAATTTATGTTTAATTTTTTTAAGTTTGTGTGTATTTTGAATAATTTATTTTGCTGAGAAAACATGGGGTATCTGTGAGCATGCCTAATTTTCTTTCAACCTTGTGACTAGGGTCAGTACTGTGTTGTTACACACACCCATAAGCTTTTGCTTTATTTTTTATTCTTTAATTAATTAATCTTTTGAGTTATGTTAGTGAAGCATTAGGTATATTGCTTCACTATTTAATGTTGAGCTGCATCTTTTGTAATTTGTATGACTCTTTTGTTTTATCTATTTGATTTGTTTATATATGTTCGGCTTAATGGATCGTGTCTTGGATAGAATTTTATATGGTTGCGGTTCATCTGTCATACTCTCTATTGTTATAGGCGGTCTGGTTGATTTTTTTTTTTCCATATGTTGTTTGGTTGTGGGAGTTGTGATGAATATGATAGATTTATGAGAATAGGAATTAAAATTAAGTGTCAGGG
This sequence comes from Glycine tomentella, assembly GCA_007407185.1. Taxonomy (NCBI): domain Eukaryota; kingdom Viridiplantae; phylum Streptophyta; class Magnoliopsida; order Fabales; family Fabaceae; genus Glycine; species Glycine tomentella. The sequence goes on from PYAF01005594.1 coordinate 2,607,019, forward strand.
AAAACAGGGTTGGGTTTGGCTTTATTAACATATGTTGAGTGGGGGATTTTTTTTGGGTATGGATATTTGAAGGGCAATGTTGGGAAGCGGGGGGGTTTCAGACGGGTACGAGGTTGGCTCAAAGAGACAAAGAATGATGGAATCCAATCCATACTTCGCAGTGAGCAGCGGAACAGGCAACTTACCTTATGGATATGCTGGTGGCTTCCAGCCCTCTCCCTTTCCTGTGGTTCGTCTCAGGGGGCTTCCATTCAACTGCACTGACATTGACATCTTGAAGTTCTTTGCTGGACTGACCATTGTAGATGTGTTGCTGGTCAACAAGAGTGGACGGTTCTCGGGTGAGGCCTTCGTAGTCTTTGCAGGAGCAATGCAGGTTGAGTTTGCGTTGCAGAGAGATCGCCAGAACATGGGTCGCCGATATGTGGAAGTGTTCAGGTGTAAGAAGCAGGATTATTATAATGCTGTTGCTGGTGAGATCAATTACGAAGGAATATATGATAATGACTACCATGGTAGTAGCCCTCCACCCTCCCGGTTGAAGAGGTTCAATGATAAAGACCAAATGGAGTACACTGAAATATTGAAGATGCGCGGCCTTCCATTCCAAGTGACAAAATCTCAAATTGTTGAATTCTTCAAAGATTTCAAGCTGATAGAAGATAGGGTACACATTGCGTGTCGTCCTGATGGGAAAGCTACTGGAGAGGCATATGTAGAGTTTGTTTCTGCTGAGGAGGCTAAGAAGGCAATGTCCAAGGATAAAATGACCATAGGATCAAGGTATGTGGAGCTGTTTCCTTCTACACCAGATGAAGCTAGACGGGCAGAGTCAAGATCAAGGCAGTAATCGTGGTATTTTACCTTGTTTTAGGTCTTTTACCTTGTTCCTTCTGGTGCTACTATAATGTTCTGAATTTTAGATTATGTACTTTATTTTTAGTTTTTTACTAGTTCGACTTGCTGTTATATTTGCATGTCTGAACTGGATGCATTAAATTAATTAATAGAAAGGGCCTTTGAATATCTGGTTCGGTGCTGTGTGAGGTGAAAATGTGTAATGTTTCAAAGTTCCTTCCTTTCAGTCAAGGCAGGCTTGTCTCGATTTTAATATTATTCGGTACATAGCTGGAACACAGATAAAATTGTCACTGCTTCATTGGGTACCTTGATAGTTGATGCCAAAGTGGAGATGAAGTACTGAGACCAACCCTTGACCAATGTAGTCACTGCTTCGTGAAAGTTGGGGGAAGGTCAGGTCTTATGACAATAGTGTAGTCTAATCCCTTTCTATTTCGTCTTTATTCAACTCCGTGGAAAGTTCGCTAACGAGGCAGCAGAACCTGCTTCATTTGCTTAAGCCAAGTTTGGGTTCACGTTCTCATATATTGTTGGACTCACATTAACTTCGTGTGTTTGAACGTGCGGTGTTGTAAAATTGATTTTGAAGTTTTTTCCTTTTTCCCTGATAGTTGAGCGAGAGATTTTCACTAGTCTTGTTACTACTACTTTGTAAGTCGTGTGCTAGAAACACTCAAAAGGAACAGACCTATAGAAAGTGTTTGGAGGAGGGATTAAAGTAAATAAATTTTGATATACGAATTTACTATGGTTATAACACACGATATAAATATAATATGAATACTGAAACATGACAAATATTAAGGCGTAATTATAATATTATTATATATTATGCAATAAAAATTTAAATGTCAGTAGAGAATTTATATGTTAAAAATAAGGATCAGTCTTTTAAATGTAGTAATAAGAGGTTATAGTTTATCTAGTTATTATTATAGTATATCAGTTTTTATTTATGAAGTTACGAAATACAGTTAGAAATGCAAATTAGATTAAAAAAACAAAAGGTGAAGGACACACAACGGAGAGAGGAGGCCAAATGATAGGGAGAAGAGAAATTGGAGATAAAGGCACTGGAACGAGGCCGGAGAGAACACAGTTTAAGAAGATTCAAGTTTTTTTTTAATAGAAATTAGTTTGTTAGAATGTTAATTTTGTCGGTAAAAAAGAATTGAATAGTGATTTTTTTCTCCTTTTTCTCTGAACTATCTAATTTACCTTATATATCTCTAATAAAATTCAAGTCTCTTAATGAGAAAATAATGAGAAACGAACAAGGAGTGATGACGAAGAGATAGTCAGGATGCATTGAAGATGCTAAAATGTCAAACATAAGTTGACTATATTTTACTTTAATATTCAATTAAAATTTATTGATGTATAGTATTTGAGAGGCTTTAATTAATGCTTAGTTTCAACTTTCACGTTGGAAGGTGTATTCTTAGACCAAATCTTTCAGTATATGTGTTCTCTATATTTTCGATATGTGGTCTATATAAAGTCTTCGCTCTTTGCTTTTCTTCCCTTTAAAACTTCATCGTTGGTGAGGGACTCTTACACATTAAAACAATTTTTGGAGCAGATTTAAAGGGTGGACGCCTGAATGAAGAGACAAAACACCAAGAATCGGAGGACAGTGTTGCAGCCATTGCAATGGCAAAATCACATTGAGGAAACCCTTCATTATTTGACATACAAACTGAGACTAAAAGAGATTAAGGCAGGTACATCTTCAAGATAAGGCTAAGAGTTAGCTTAGAGCTAATGAAAAAATCGTAGTTCTACCGCACTTGACACCTTAGAAATAATTTCAATGTTGTCTTTGACCCTGAACCCATACAGCTTTACTTCTAATTGTCAAGTTATCCTTTTTGAATTTACTACATATTGTAGCTATTATTAATACCTAACACGACAATCTAAAGTATCTTTCTAATTGTCTTCTTTCACTTTCTTCCATTTTGGTATGCTTTAATTTTAGAATTTAGACTTAAACACTTCTTTGTATTGACCTGGTGACAATCAGAATGGTAGTAAACTTCGAACAGATCTAATTAGAAAATATGGTAAAACCAGCAACTAACTGGTGTTTCTGCCTTTCAAAAAATAAATTGGTGTTGTACGTTATGAAAGCATTTCCTAATAGGAGAGGCCCCAGGTAATGTGCTAAATGTAAAAGTATTAAAATTTGAATTTAATTAGTGTGAAGATTATTTTATATTATAGTTCAATCATAAATTGTTACATATGATTGAAAGTTGTTAACCTTTAAATTAATTACTTCCAAAGTCATATTTAAATAATTTCTAATTATTTAAAAGTATAAAAATCTTTACATCATCGCCATAATGGGTATATCAAAATTCAACTCTTTAATTTTTCATTAAATTGAGTCCTATTATATGGGTCAAACTCTTTATTCATTGGAGAGATCTTGTATCAGTTGTATGAGATACTTGGAGAGATCTTATATGAGATAGTATTGTCTCTTCGGCTTTGTTTGAGAGTTAGGAGGGAAAGGGAAGGAAAGAGATTCAAGGGGAAGGGAGGGGAAGGAAAGCGAGGAAAATGAGAAAAGTTTCATTCTCCTTATTTGGGAGTTAAAAATATATTAAGAGAGGAAAATAGAGTGTTAATAAGAAATTTTTACAATTTTTTTCTTATTTAAAAAATTAATACATTTTATATTTTACACTAACTATGGTAGGATAGTAATTTTATTAACACTGATGATATAAGATAATAATTTTAGGCTATGTTTGGGAGAGGGAGTTAGGAGGGGAGGGGAGGAAAAGGAAGGGTTTGGCTGGAGTAATCTCCTTGTTTGTGAGTTATAATTTTTGAGGGAAAAGATTTGGGGATTTTTAAAACTCCTCCAAAACCCTCCAATGCTTAGAAATTATAATCCCCCCTATTTAGGGGGTTTTTAGAAGGAAAATTAATTAAAATTACTATTCTACCCATCAATGTTTTGTGATGAATAATTATTGGTGAGTTTGATGCTAATTAAAATTTATTTATCATACACTTTAAAATTACTATTAAAATTAATTATGTAAAAGTATCTCATTAACTCTCAATTTCCCTCTCTTCATAAATTTTTAACTCCCAAACAAGGAAGAAGGAGTTTCCCTCATTTTCCTCCCTTTCCTTCCGCTTCCTTCCCCTTGAATCTCTTTCCTTCCCCTCCCCTCCTAACTCCCAAACATAGCCTTAGTTACTTTTCCTTCTAAAAACCCCCCAAATAGGGAGGACAACAATTTATAGGATTTGAAGGATTTCAGAGGAGTTTTAAAAATCCTCAAATCCTTTTCCCTCAAAAATTAAAACTAGCAAACAAGGGAATGACTCTCCCTAAATATTTCCTTTCCCTCCATTCCCCTCCTAACTCCCTCTCCCAAACATACCCTTCGTGACCTCTCCAATAATAATAAAGAAGATATTTTGCCCATATATATATATATATATATATATATGTATGTATGTATTCAATAATCCAATTCCTCTCCTTGGGTCCCTTCATCTTGTGGATGAGCCCCTTATATTATAAGTGCGTTTAGCTAAAAAGGCCTAGCTACCATTTCATAATAATTTCATAGTTGAAGATTTAGTCATGTGAGTGCTGCATTTGATGTGTTACTCCACTCTAGCTTAATTTGACAAATAAAATTTCCCACAATTGCGGTCAAATTTTAGTCAAGTACAGCCTTGGTTTCCCCACTTTTGAAGTTGTTTCTAAAACATAAAAATAGAGAGGGAAGACAAAATACTCTTCCACAAGTTGACAATTTTCTAGCTCTGGAACAATGCTAGAAAGTTCCCTTGTATAAACTGCTAAAAGATCGTCTCTAATGTATGAACATCGTTGCTTCGTTTTGTTTGTAGTGTTTGTACTGCATGTCCTATGAGAATGATAACCTATCTATTCTATACAGTTAGAATGATACGAGTATATATGTTATTTTTTGTACAGTCTCTTTTTCATATATTATAGAAGTGTTTTGCGGTGAAAAGATTCCTGCTTAAGCGAGTCCTGAGTAGTGGATGATGCTTTTTGGAGTCACTTGGGTTTCCTAAGGACAACGTGATTACTATTATTGGGAATACTTGGTATTGTAAAATGTTAAAGTATTAAATAAAGAATAAAATAATTCACATATCAATTTGTTGTCAAATTACTTTAAATTATTCAGTTTAGTCCTTAAATTTTAAAAAAATTATTTTGATCTTCAAATTTTAAAAATAAATTAATTTGATTTTCAAATTTTTAAAAGGTTTAATTTAATCATTAAATTCTTAAAAATGAATCAATTTGATCTCCAAATTTTTAAGAATTTGAGGATCAAATTGAACCATTTAAAATAGTTTGGAGATCAAATTGCTTCATTTTAGAAAAATTTGAGGAATAAATTAAATATTTTAAAAACTTGAAACAAAATTGATTCATTTTCAAAAGTTTGAGTACCAAATTGAACTTTTTAAAAATTTAGAGACCAAATTGAATAATTTAAAATAATATGGAGACCAAATTGATAATTAAGCCTTTATAATTGATATTAATGGACGTTGAGTCTAGTGGAAGGGACTAATCTTTCATAACATAATGAATAAATATTTACATTTTTATTGAAAGAAATATCTATATTTAATTGTGAGTGTGCACCAAACAAAATTATCTTTTTGAAGGAGGAGATTTGTAAAAAAAAAATATCAATTGTAATTGGCGAATCATGGGTGGCTCAAAATTCAACTTTATGACCCTTTAGTAGCCCATGCAAATAATATATACGAGAGAATTTTGCATATAATAAAAATTAAACATAAATTCTTCAATTAAATTAATTATTCTCTCTCATAATGTAACCCTATCTTGCACTACTATGTTAACCCTGAGGATTAAACAAAAAGTTTATTTAATTTAAGAATTTGTTTTCCATTTTACTATTTTTAGAAAAAAAATTATGTTGATTCCACTATTTCTAAAATTAAAAAATAAAGTGAAAATAAGATGGCATACTAACATTGCTATTGCTGTTTTTAATTAAGAACATTTATGTTATTATCAATAACATGAACAGACATAGTTTTCTTAAACCAAACAGGTCTTAATGTATCACTAAAGCAATCAATGGTTTGTGGAAGATGAATTTAGGGGAAGGCAGACTAAAAATAACGAATAGTGTACTGTTATGTTTTGAGCCACCACAAACTAACATGGCTTTGAATTGTATCAATATTTCAACAGGTCGCTTGTATGTGAAGAGTGATGTCTACGGATTTTGCATAGTGCTACTTGAAATACTGACAGGCATGCGGGCACTTGACACAAGCAGAACCTAGTTGAATGGACCAAACCTCTTCTCTCTTCCAAAAAAAAGTTGAAAACAATAATGGATGCTAAGATAGTGGGTCAATATTCTCCCAAGGCAGCGTTTCAAGCAGCACTACTTACACTAAAATGCCTAGAACATGACCCCAAACAACGTCCTTCTATGAAAGAAGTGCTTGAGGAATTGGAAGCCATTGAAGCTATCCATGAAAAATCCAAGGAATCCAAAACCCGCAATTCTTATCAACTGCCTCGGGAGAGAGTTGTGAGAGTATAAATAAATTCGTATACAAAAAAGGCCACTAGAAAGTGAGATTGAATAGCAATATGGTCCATTGAATAGGGTGTTGAATCAGTCACCTAATAGATGTGTTTTTCTTTTGGAAGGGGAGAATTTTACCAGGCTTTTTACATGTATGATTCTTTTTTTTGTTGAATTATATATTCACATTTTTATAAAGTGGAAAAATATTTTTGACCTGCGATAAGGGAACATAAGTTTTTATAAAGTGGAAAAATATTTTCTACTGGCTGCTTTTGTTATTGACGAGTTCAGAACAACCCTCTCCCATATGCCCAATGACAAGTCTGCAGGTCTAGATGGACTCAACCCAACATTTTACAAAAAATTCTAAGATGTTCTTGGTGATGAAATTTTCTCAACAACAATGTGGCTCAATGAGGTATTTTTCCTCCAAATTTAAACAATACTGATGTTGTTTTAATACCAACAAAAGACAACCCCTCAACTATGCTTGATCTGGGGTCATCTCCTTATGTAATGTCTTGTATAAAATTGTTTCCAAAGTCCTTGCTAATAGGCTCAAGCCTCTATTATTAAAATGGGTATCTGAGGAGCTATTTGCTTTTATTGAAGGAAGATCCATATCAGATAATGTTTTGATTGCCATGGAAACAGTACATCATATGAAGTGTAAAATAAAAGGAAAAAAAATGGAGAGTTTGCCTTAAAAATTAACATCAGCAAAGCGTTTGAGTAGAACGAAAATATTTGCATGTTGTAAGTGGGTTAGATGGATGGAGATGTGCCTCGCAAATGTAGTCTTTAATATCATGATTAATGGTAATGTTGTGGGCCCGGTGAATCTCAAGAGAGGTCTTAGGGAAGGTGACCCACCTTACCTGTTTATTCTCTGTATGAAAGACTTATTTTCTCTCTTAAAAAAAGCATAAGGCAAGGGTGACATACATGGTATCAAGGTGTGTAGAGGAGTCTCCATCTTCATGCACACACCTTTTGTTCGTTGACGATTGTTTTCTCTTTTGCTAAGGATACTGAAAATGAAATACAAGTGCTTCGAAATATCCTGTCATCTTCTGAGCAAGCATCTGGCCTTGCAGTCAATTACACCAAACCTGCAGCTTTCTTCAGCAGAAACACACCACTTCTAGTCAAAAACCATATTTCTAGCCTCCTAGGTGTTTCTGAATGCTTGGGAGCTGGGAAATATTTGGGATTGTCATCCATGATTGGAAGAAGAAAGAAGGCCATTTCCAATTATCCGAGGGATCAAATATGGAAGAGAATCAACCACTAATCCACCAAAACATTTATCCAAAGCAGGAAGAGAAGTTCTCATCAAATGTTAAAGTATTAAATAAGCATTAAAATAATTCACATATCAATTTGTGCCTAAATTATTTTAAATTATTCAATTTGATCTCCAATTTTTTAAAAATTTCATTTTGGTCCTCAAATTTTAAAAAATAAATTAATTTGATTTCTAAATTTTTAAAAGGTTCAATTTAATATTCAAATTTTTAAAAATGAATCAATTTGATTTCCAAATTTTTATTAACTTGAGGAACAAATTAAACCATTTAAAATAGTTTGAAAATCAAATTGCTTCATTTAAAAAAAAAACTTAGAGAATTAAATTGAACCTTTTAAAAATTTGGAGAGAAATTTGATTCATTTTTAAGAATTTGAGGATTGAATTGAACTTTTTAAATATTTGGGAACTAAATTGAATAATTTAAAATAATTTGGAGACCAAATTAAATAATTAAGCCTTTATAATTTGGTACTAACAAAAGTTTAGTCTAGGGGAAGATGGACTAATCTTCCATAATGTAATGAATAAAGATTTAAATTCTTGTGAAAAAAATATTTATATTTAATTCTTGGCTGTACATCAAATAAAATTGTCTTTAAATGAGGAGATTTGTAAAGAAAGAAATATGTAAATTATAGTTGGTGAATCATGGACTGCTCAAAATTCAACTTTATGGGCCTTTAGTGGCCTATAATTGTTGTAATTAACGTAATTATCTTTGCAAAAGCAGGCTCTCCTTTTTTTAATGTCTCCACAAAAGAAAGAAAGGTTTCTTTAATTTGATTGCCAAATAATGGCTTTATTAATTAGGGGCCTCTCTCTTTCCATTGCATCTTTATATATATACTTACAAATAATCATGCACTTGTGAGCATGTGAAGGACTATGTCCTTGTCACCATTCCTGCTCATGTTGCCATCTGAATTAATTAACGTGCTAGTGGCTATTTCATTCTATATTACATTTTTACGAGTCCTAAGAGAGTAATTAATATAGAATGCAAAAAAAGCCATGGACAATTGAACCTATTGAATTTGATCACTAATCCAAACAAAATTAAAAGGAGAAAAATAGAGTAGGAGAAAAATGAAAAAAGTGTGGATCTGACTTTTTAATTTCCTCACTCATAGGGTGGAAATGTAACGGGGGGGACGTCTAAATATCGGTTTTGTAGCAGTTTTTTTTCTTAGTAGTTACTTTACACGTTAACAATTTTTATTTATTAGAATTTTTAATTATATAAAAATAAATCATTTATCTTATACATTACACACTTTCTAGTTAATGATAATTTTGTTTATAAAATAGTAGAAATGATGATCACACTGATGTATTGGTTTTGTTCATTCATTGCATGGAACGAGGAAGGTGTTCGAAGGTGAGTTTAAGCCAACTTTCCTTAATCCTTACGCGGTCGTTGACGACTTTGTGATTTCAACTAATCAGTGTGAAACTTCCTCACCGTTGCAATGGTGGCAGAATGCATGAAAAATCAAAGATGGGTATCTATATATATATATATATATATTACTTTTCTACGCCCTACCTACCAATTAAAGGGTGGACATAATGGGGAGGGGACGGTTCTCGACAAATGTCTCACAGAGATTAACTATATGAACAGATTTTTAAGGTTATGTCCCAATCGCTTCCCCCCCCCCCCCCCCCCCCCCCCCCCCCCCCAAAAAAAAAACAATGACTTCTATTTTCTATTTATTTTCTCTCTTCTTTATTTTTTTATTTATCATTTTTCATCTATCAAACAATTTTTGTGGTGAGAATTGAGAACTATAAACATAAATCATTAAATATTAATTGAATGATAAGATTAAAATTAAGATAATTACACAATTTCTTTTAAAATAATTATATAACTATTAAATAACTTTTAATATTACCCATTCATATATGATTATATGATCTCATTTATATTCTTATATATGTATTGTTAGGATTGATTCAACATATTCTTAGACCTAAGACGAATTTTGAGGTGAATTTTTTTAAACCTAATAAAAGTAACGTAAATTAGAGTCCTTACAAGAAGTAAAAATGTTTTTTCTCGAGTAGGATTCAAACCACATTTTCCAAGGAAAAAACACACTTTAGTTACTTGATAAAAAGTTATAAATACTAATATTAAATATTTTTTTCAGGGGCTTAAAGTAAGAATTTGGACTGCCTTATGCTTGATTGATCTTGTATATCATATAAAAATAACTTTTTTATGTGATAAATTAGAATGATAAATCTCAAATTTTAAATTAAAATAAAAAGATGAAATTAAATTTTTTTATTCTCACTTAAAAAAGTCAGTGCTATTAATACATTTCTCTCTCTCTCTCTCTCTCTCTCTCTATATATATATATATATATTAATTGCAAACGACTTAATTTTGAATTTATTTAATAAAATTTATATAATAAAACTTATCTCAAATTTAAAAAAAAAAATCATATTATTATAAACTTAAAATTACATGTAAGAGTCATAAAGCCATGTTTACAAGTCCATATAAGTTATGTAAAAAATTTCTTATATGTCTCTTATTAATTAAGTACAGTCCATGCATATTGATCATAGATAATGCATCAAATTAATGTATGGTTCGGTTGAGTTCAAATAGAAAGAAAAGGAAAGAAAGATATAAAAAATTGTTCGGCCGGATAGTACACCTTTTAACACTTTAATTGTTTTAATTTAAATATTTTTTCTTCATTCTATTAAACCAAACTCAGCCCAAGAGATTTCATAATTGACCAAAGTAGATCTTTTGAGTGTCATAACGTTGAAGTTTCTACAGAAGCAGAAGTAAATAGCCAAAAAGAAAAATACGCAATTACGAACATAGAAAATGATCAAGAAGACATAACGAAATAGACAAAGACATCTCTCTCTTCTCTCTCTTCTCTCATTATTCATTTGTCTTGTGTCTCTCTTTCTTTAGTTTCTTATTCAACCCACCAACACAAACACCAGGCCATCTTTTTTGCTTGGTCAAGAAAGTGGCAACCACGCCAAAGAGAAGAGCTTCCTCACATGGGTCTCTGCTTCTCTTCCTCCACACCTCACTCCTCTTCCCCCAACTGCACTCAGCAGTACTCAGGCAAGTCTTCTCCAAACACACACGTCACATGTTCCTTCAGCTTCTCCTTTTTTCCTTTTGTTAACAACTTGGATTCGTTTTATTTATTTATTTATTTATTTTCAGGGTCAACGAGCACTGACAGCAAGAACGTGGGATTCTCGGCGACCACGAGCAGCGCCGGGAAGAGCCAATTCTCGGAGATCGCGAGCGGCAGCATCGACAGCAGCGAAGGCTCTCTTCCTCTTCCTTCTCCTGATGGCCAGATTCTGGAAAGGCCGAACCTGAAGGTGTTCAGCTTCGGAGACTTGAAATCCGCCACCAAGAGTTTCAAGTCCGACACATTGCTCGGCGAAGGTGGCTTCGGAAGAGTTTACAAGGGATGGTTGGACGAGAAGACCCTCTCCCCGGTCAAAGCTGGCTCCGGAATGGTCGTTGCCATCAAAAAATTGAACCCCGAAAGCACGCAAGGCCTCCAAGAGTGGCAGGTAATAATAATAATAATAATAATAACTTTGTTTTCATCATCTCTTTCATTTCCTTTCCTTTTTCAACAATAAATATTCCAAGCACTTTACACTACTTTAGAAACCCCAGTACTCAATTCTATGTAAAATACGGGATTTCCAATCATATGAATATTTTCATCACTTCTACTCAAATTTATGATACATGTGTGTTGGATGTATTCTATGTATCTGAGCCTGTGCCCAGCATATGTGTTAGAAATTATACCTTAGAATAGATGTAAAGCTAAATAAATTGTTTGGGTCCCAAGAACAACAGAGGATGTGTTAGTTGTAAGAGGTGTGAATCCACTGTTATAGGTGGAAATTACTCAAATGTTTCGCCTTTGATTCAAACTTTTCCAAGCTTCTTTCATTTACTTTTCCTACTTAACGCACTATTTTTTACATCTAAGTTAATAAAATAATGAATAAATAATATATACATCGATCTTCTAAAGATTACAATCTGGTTATAAATTATTATTATATGGATAATAAATTTATTGATTTTTATAAATTTTATCTCAAAAGTTATACATTTTAATTGATTAAAAGTGAAAACGTTTCTTGAAAGGTTATGGATATATTTTAATTAAATTCTTATTTTGTTTCCCTTATCGGTAGTACTTTTTTATCTTTGTTTTTTTTTAATTGAAGTTTATCTAGTTAGTAATTAACTGGGTTACCATTATTCATTAATTAATATTGCACTGTTAGTGATGCCATGTTCTTATATCATTATCTGTGTGTCTTTCTGTTTTTTCTATGCCAAATTGGTAGTACTTTATTTTTTAAAATTTTTTGTGGTTGAAGAAGCATTGAGAAAAATTAAGAAGAATTTCCCACTCAAGTTTTTCTAGTTAGTAATTAATGTGTTCAATATTGTACAGTTAGTAATGCTATCTCCTTACATCATTATCTGCTGGTCTATGTTTCTTTTAGTTGACTGGAGACTTAGTTTTGAAGGTAATTCTGAATTGGAGTGTTAATTAATATGGTGACAGTGGTAATGATGGTGATCTTGATTCTGCAATGTGGAGTCACAGTTGTGGGTGATGCCGGGGTTTGATATTCCCAAAAAGAAATAGTATTAAATATTAAACAATCGAGTCTGCAAGAATGTGGTTGGAAATTTTGTTGTGGGGCCCACATACATGACCTGTTTTTCTTCCATTCATTGGATATCCACGAGTGAAGATGGGTTATTAAAATACGGTGCCTTAAATTCCACACTATTGAATGCTTGACTCATGATATGATATACTATTCAAAACGGGCGTTTACCTTTCACTTTAAAAATTTGGGATAGTTTTGGCTGTTTGTGCTAGCTATTTTTCCATTGACTTTTCCCTTCAAATAAGGGGAAAAAAATTATTCATGTTCCGTGCATCATATTTGAAAAAGTATGATGCCATGCCATCACATTACCAATTTACCATTTCGCAAAGGGAACTATTTTTTTTAAGTTCTTAATTCTTATACGCGTGGTAATCCAGCCTAACAATTTGTTATGAAAACTAGTTAATAATAGTATGTTTGCTCGGAGATGTGAATTGAGATTTATGTTGAAGATTTTTTTGTCTGGATTAGACAATGCTAATGAATCTGAAATTAGATAACTCGTTCTGTTCTAAAGGGCATACAAAATTAGGTGAACTCGTTCTGTTACAAAATCATAACAAGGTATTCTATCATGTTGTGATTTCAGTTAGCATATTGCATTTAAATTTATAGTGTAACTGCTATCAACACAACATGGTACCTTCCATGTGATAAATTCAGTATAGCTATTTGATTATCTAACATGTTTTTTCTGTTGGTTGGAAAATGCAGTCAGAAGTGAACTTTTTAGGAAGGCTTTCTCACCCAAACCTAGTCAAGTTGTTGGGTTATTGTTGGGACGATGATGAGCTTCTTCTAGTGTATGAATTCTTGTCAAAGGGAAGCTTGGAGAATCATCTATTCAGAAGTATATAAATTTAGACCATTAAAATGAGTATAAGAAAACTCATCCTCATGAATTTGAGTTTAATTCATTCTCTTTGTCATTTGCCTGAGCAGGAAATCCTAACATAGAACCACTTTCTTGGAACACCCGGTTTAAAATAGCAATCGGTGCAGCTCGGGGACTAGCTTTCTTGCACGCCTCCGAAAGACAAGTCATATACAGAGATTTCAAGGCCTCAAATATACTTCTCGATGTGGTCAGTTATTTTTTCTTAGTTGATTTTCTTATGTTGTTTGTTAGTCTACCTTTTGCCTTTTTCCTTAGAGATGGAAGCTAAAGCAAATATATTATCAAGTAGGGATGACTATGTTGGACCCCATTATTGTTGAAAAGGCTCATTTAATCTGTTAATTGAATATCAGCTGAAAAGTGCAATATCTCTTTTTTTAGTGCTGTCAACATAGACCCGAATACTGGATGACTAGTTGAAGAATATTATTACATGATGTTATGTGTGCATAATAATATTTTTAAAGTAAGAATTGATATTTATTTATTGCTAAATTCCTCAGATCATTTAGATAACCAATTGTTTTGTGTCCTACAGAATTTCAATGCAAAAATATCAGATTTTGGCTTGGCAAAATTGGGGCCTTCTGGAGGACAATCACATGTAACTACCAGGGTCATGGGCACGTATGGTTATGCTGCTCCAGAATACATAGCAACAGGTAACTATATCTTCACATAATTGACAATTAAAGCAATTTTAAATGTAGTTTTTGACTTTCTTAATGACTCACAAGACATAATAGGAGCCAAGTTTTACATGCTATGCCATGTAAGAAGGAAATAGAAGTAAAGTGTAGGAAAAAATGAACGGTTTATTTGGTTAAAGAAAACATTTTTTGTTTTTATTTTCTATTTTCATATCTAATTACTAAAACTCACTGGACTTTTTGATTTCAAAGACTTGTTGTACAGGGAAAAAAATGTGCTGTTGTTCTCATTATTTCTGAAAACTAGAAATAAAGTGAAAATAAGACATCATACTGAACATTTTTGTAGTTATCAGTAAAAAACAAGAAATGGAAACAGACAAAGTTTCCTTAAACCAAACACACCTTAAAATTCCAAAGTAATCAATGGTTTGTGGAAGATGAAGTATGGGAAGGTGGACTAAAAATATGGAATAATGTAGTCTAATGCTTTAACCAACCATAGACTAACATAGCTTTGAATTGTATCAATATTTCAACAGGTCACTTGTATGTGAAGAGTGATGTCTATGGATTCGGCGTAGTGCTTCTTGAAATACTGACAGGCATGCGGGCACTTGACACAAAACGGCCAACAGGGCAGCAGAACCTAGTTGAATGGACCAAACCTCTTCTCTCTTCCAAAAAAAAGTTGAAAACAATAATGGATGCTAAGATAGTGGGTCAATATTCACCCAAGGCAGCGTTTCAAGCAGCACAACTTACACTAAAATGCCTAGAACATGACCCCAAACAACGTCCTTCTATGAAAGAAGTGCTTGAGGGATTGGAAGCCATTGAAGCTATCCATGAAAAATCCAAGGAATCCAAAACCCGCAATTCTTATCAACCTCCTCGGCAGAGAGTTGTGAGAGTATAAATAAATTTGTATACCACTAAAATCTGAGATTGAATAGCAAAATTGAATAGGGTGTTGGATCAGTCACCTAATAGATGTGATTTGTTTTTTCTTGTGCTGCTAGGAAGGGGAGATTTTTACCAAGCTTTTTACATGTATGATTTTTTTGTTGAATTATATTCACATTTTTATAAAGTGGGAAAATGTTTTGTACGCACGATAAGGGAATATAGTTTTGATGCTAATGTGTCACTCTTTTTCAAAAAAAATTTTCTTTCATCAATAGAAAGTTGATCGGCTCAAGTAAGTAATATTGTTAATATTAGAATAGTTAACAGTCATATATGAGCATTGTCATATATCATAATATGAGGAGAAATTAATTTATACCTGTGTAATTTTAAAAATTATTATATTATTTTTATAATTTAATATAGAATGTGATTTTCATTTATCAAATTATTAAATTATATTTATATATTATTAAGATTATTTGTGTCAATTTTTGTCAAAATTGAATAAAAAGATAATCAAATGATCTATAATTTAGTACATTTTGAAAATGTTTATATTAAGTTAATTTTAATTTATATGAAAGAAATAACAAATAATTTTTTTATTAATATGAAATTTTGCATGTGAGAACAATATCTTATGTGGGAACATGTAGGCGGTTTAGTTAAAATATTTAAAATTTTAAATTAAAATTAATATATCATCAAATCTCTAAAAAATTAACCAAACACAACAAATAAATCTATAAAGATTTTAATTATCACTTTCTAAAACATTTCATTTAACTCATCACCACCCATTATGATTGACATTGTCACCACCATGACCATCGCTACAACCATCACCATAATCGTCGTCACCATCACCACCATCATCAACTGTCACTACCACTGTTGTCAACCACCATCTCTACTGTCATGACCTTTGTCACCATTGTTACCATCACCATGATGTACCACCACTGCAAATCATATCGTAAAATATCTTAATTATTATTAATTCATCATCATCACCATAATTGTCACCACCTCTACTGCCTAGACTGTCATCAGCATGTTGTCGCCGCCACCACTGTCCTTAATGGTGGTGGCGACGACAACAGTCCTGTTGAGGAAAGTGGTGACGATTGATAACAATGGTGATGACAATTGGTGATAGCGATGACAGTGGTACATCATTGTGGTGACAACAACGGCGACAAAAGTCATGATGACAAAGGTGGTGACGATTAACGACAATGGTGGTCCAATGATCTTAACTAAGTTGACATTATCAAACATATTGATCTCACACAACATACACTCAATTTATTAAAAAAAGAAAAAAAGAAAAAACAAAGGAGAACAAAAAGTGGGTGTACAACTAAACGCACAATCAACAAAACCTATAGCCAGGTAAACCAAGTTTTTTTTCCCTAAAGAAGAAATCTTTTAATACAATGAGACAACGGATCATGCCACGTGAACCAATTTATTGAATACCAATATTTGCCAATTCATTTGTACAACAAATTACCTTCTTCGAAGATATGAGAGACTACAAAGTTCATGGAATGAGTAAGAGATACGTTGTTCAACCAACAATTTCGATGTTGCCAAAGGACAACAATGGGTTTTTGAAAAACTAAAATGACCAAAGAATTACACTTCAACCACGAATGCCCAACCCTTCCGAAAAGCATTCTTAATTGTCTTGATAACTCCCATAGTCTCTACCGAAAGAGAAAGAGACTTTCATGTGAAGAGAAAAATGATCCATGAAACTGCTTCTAAAGTCCCTGAAAATCTCACCACACACAGCAAGATCAGGTATCCCTCCAAGAACACATATATCATACACTTTATGAATACCTATTATTTTTTATCTTTTTTTTTTTATATCACATCATATTATCCATTATACTTACACTTTTATCTTTTCTCTCCTTTTGTCTCTAGTTAATTAAAGGCTGGTTATCCACCAAATTTTTCCTATTGAGATTATTTTTCATTATTGTACCTGAAAAATCTAAAAAATATGGAAATTCATTAAACCCCCTACTAACACGTCCAAGGATTATTAATTAAGGGTCAACTCTAACAAAATCAACTAGCTAAACCACAACTGTCGGATTGGCTAGAATAAACGACTAACGAGAGAAACAAATACGATGGAAAAAAAAGTTGTATACGGTATTATCATAAGAACAATTATGAACTTGTTGTTGATAAAACATTAAGGTTTAGGTATCTTTTTCTTTCTACAAAATAATAGTTAATTTTGATTTTAGTTTTTTTTTTCTATTTCTTGTCTAATTGTGATAAAACACGTTTAATTATTGACATTAATTTACCTTGGTAAGTAATGCCGTGGTCTAATAAGGTCATAATACAATTTTTTTTATTGAAAGCTCATGATACATGTTAGTACTTCTTTATGATGATATCACTAAAAATGAAATGGAACTAATATCGGATTTTTTTTGTTTGACAGAAGAACTAATATAAGATATTACAAACACATTTCAAGATCAAATCACAATACTTATAAAATATTTTATATTTTTTTATTTGCAATCTATAATTTTCTTCCATTTGTTCTTTTTTGTTTATTCGATTACATATATGTCACATAATTATGAGCCACATTAATTCTTTTTTGTGAGATTGAGAAAAATAAATATAATCACATATAATTATATATGAATGATTAAAATTTAATGTCTCATAATCCATTAAAAAAAATTAATGTCACATGATCACTTAATAAAATTACTAAATTTTTTAAACTAATCTTCATGTTTAATATTTAACCATTCATATTAAAATTTAATAATCAATATTTAGTCTTCTTTATGATTTGATTTTTTCTTCTCAATTCTCAACTTGTTGCCCAAGTGTTCTATTGTGCAAAGCAATGTAGTGTGGCCATTGCCATTATGAGAATTGAGAACTATACTTGTGTATTTTTTTTCTTTTCCTCTAAATTTTTGCATTTTTATACAAATATGTCGTGTATATTTGTAGACTTTTGTGCAACTTTACTACAAGAATTCATTTATCTAAATTTTCTCTAATTTGGTTTTATTTTATTGGATAAAATGTTATAAGTTTATGATAAATGAACAAATTTTATATTAATAATTTTTTTTATCAAATTCTTAATAAATAAATAATTATATTTTTGGTTATTGACATTTTTTAGTTTTTGATAAATTAACGAATTTGTATTTATTTTCAGATAATTTTATTATATTTTTATTAATTCCTTTTAAAAGAATAATAACAAATGATTTTTTTACAAAAAGGAAATACAAAATTCTTTATTTTATCAAAACTAAAAAAATATCAAAGATAAAAAATAAATTTATTAGTTTATTATTTTTTTAAGAATTCAGAGATTTTTTAATAAAAAAACAAACATAAAATTTGGATATTTATAACATATTTTAGTCTATTTTATTTAAGTTTAACCAATATCCACTAGCAACAGTCTAAGGTTTTTTTCCCCATCTACACTACTTTGGGTGCCAAAATTCCCCATCTACACCACTTTTAATTTTATTATCCAATCTACACCAGTTTTTAGTTGTTGTGAGAAGTTGGAAAGTAGGAACCCGACTTCTCAACACCATTTTGTTTTTTTTTTTTAAGTTTATATTATAAAAAATAAAAAAATTTATATTTGTTGACTGTGGGAAGTCGGGAATTCACAACCCGACTTCCGTACAGTTTTACTTTTTTTAAAAAAAAGAATATTTGTAATTTTTTTGAAAAAAAATTAAAAATATATTTATTGATTTAATAATTATGTTATATTAAATTTAATAAATATTTATATTAAATAAAAAAAGATAACGTGATTAAAAAATAAGCAAATATATAATTATCATATCTCAATTATATTATATGCTGAAATTAAAATATTTAAAATTAAAAAAATAAACGTGATTAAAAATAAAACGGATATATAATTATCATATATTAGTTATATTATATGCTAAAATTAAAATATTTAAACAACAAAAAATATTAAAATTACATAGAGAAACATAATCATGAAAACCTAATAAAATAATAGAATATATAAATAATAGCAATTAAAGAGACAAACACAACAAACATAACTTAAATAAAACAAAGAAAACATGAATGATTTTACGAAGAACCACAAAGACAAAAATATTTATTAAATTTAATACAACTAATAATTATTAAATCAATAAAATATTTTTAATTTTTTTTCAAAAACTACAAACATTCTTTTTAAAAAAATATAGTTTTTAAAAAAAGTAAAACTATATGGAAGTCTGGTTGTAAATTCCCGACTTCCCACAGTCAACAAATATAAATTTTTTATATTTTTTATGATATAAATTTAAAAAACAAAAGTAAAATGCTTTTTTTAAAAAAAAATTTATGATATAAACTTGAAAAAAAAAAAGCAAAATGTTATTGAGAAGTCGGGTTTCCACTTTCCAACTTCCCACAGCAAAAAAAAAAACTGATGTAAATTGGGTAATAAAATCAAAAGTGGTACTCAAAGTGGTGTAGATGGGGAAAAAAACCACAGTCTAACAGCTATATTTTCGCGGTCAATTTGGTTAGTCAACTGACGACGAAAAACAGAGGCTCCTGGCATGGGTGTCTGCTTCTCCTCTGGCCAGACTGGCCCGACGCCGCACTCCTCCTCCCTCAACCGCCACCGCTATTTAGGAAAGTCTTTATCTTCTGCTATGTTTTCAGGTTCTACAACCACTGGCAGAAAGAACGTGGGGTTCTCCGCAACCACGAGCAGCACTGATAAGAGTCAGTTTTCGATGATTGCAAGTGGAAGCATCCACGGCCAAGAAGGGTCTCTTCCTCGTCCTCTTCTTTTCCCTAATCGTCGAATTTTGAAATGGCCAGACTTGAAGGTGTTCAGTTTTCGGGAGCTGAAATCTGTTACAAGGAATTTCAGGCCTGACACATTGCTTGGTGAAGGTGGGTTTGGAAAAGTTTACAAGGGATGGTTAGATGAGAACACCCTCTCCCCTGCCAAACCAGGTTCCCGAATGGTCGTTGCCATCAAAAAGTTGAACCCCGAAGGCATGCAAGGCTTCCAAGAGTGGCAGGTCACTTTAATTTCATCTTTTTCATTTACTTTTTTGAGAAAGTAGCCTATGCACTAATTATCAATTCATCACAATACTCTCATCCAATCACAAACCATGCTAAATTTTTGTTAGCTTCCTTTCACAATAACTAACTTACAAATCATATAAACCGTTGTAAATTCTACTTTAGGAAAGAAGGGGAGATAATGAAATGGAATGGAATAAAGTGTGGTATGGAATATAGTGAGTAGAGAGGAAAAAAAGTTTTAAAAAGGTCCGCCATCTTGAGTTGGTCCACAACATCTTTTTTAAGTGTTCGTGATCGCAACACAATCATAATTGGGATCAAACTGGTCGCATTTGTCTACAATTTGCTGCTATATCAACAAATACAACAAAACTGCAACGTGATCCATATTTAAAACCTTAGATTTGAATTAAAGCTGTTTGTTAGGTAAGAAAAATGATGTGGGATACATTGAAATTAAAAAATTTCTACACAATTCCATACAATCAAACACATGCACACTACAGTTCCACATGATTGTCTTTCTTTCTTCTATTTTTCACAGTAACCAAACATGTTTTTTTGTTGATTCGAAAATGCAGTCAGAACTAAACTTCATGGGAAGGCTTTCTCACTCCAACCTGGTCAAGTTATTGGGTTACTGTTGGGACGATGATAAGTTTCTTCTTGTGTATGAGTTCATGACAAACGGAAGCTTGGAGAACCATCTATTCAGAAGTATGGATTGAACACTATCAAAACAATTAAAAGAAAACTACTCATGGATTTGAGTTAATTCATTTTCTTTGTCGTGTTTCTGAGCAGGAAATTGTAGCTTACAATCACTTTCTTGGAACACCCGGCTTAAAATAGCCATTGATGTGGCTCGGGGATTAACTTTCTTGCACGCTTCTGAAAACCAAGTCATACACAGAGATTTGAAGTCCTCAAATATACTACTCGATAGGGTTAGTTATTTTATGCTAGTTGATTATTTACGAAGTTTGTTAGTGTACCTATTCCCTTATTTCAAGAGATGGAAGCTAAAGCAAAATGTAGTATCAAGTTGGGATGAATAGACAGTGTATGAATTTGGACCCCGTTATTTGTTTTACGAAACAAACTCATTGAAAAAGCATGAAAACTCGAGTCTGTTAAAAGAATATCACCTGAAAGTACAATGTCTATTTTTTTAGTGCTGTCAACATATACCCGAATACTGGATGACTAGTTGAAGAATATTATTACATGATGTTATGTGTGCAAAATAATATTTTTAAAGTAAGAATTGATATTTATTTATTGCTAAATTCCTCAGATCATTTAGATAACCAACTGTTTTGTGTCCTACAGAATTTCAATGCAAAAATATCAGATTTTGGCTTGGCAAAATTGGGGCCTTCTGGAGGACAATCACATGTAACTACCAGGGTCAAGGGCACGTATGGTCATGCTGCTCCAGAATACATAGCAACAGGTAACTATATCTTCACATAATTGACAATTAAAGCAACTTTAAATGTATGTTTTGACTTTCTTAATGACTCACAAGACATAATAGGAGCCAAGTTTTACATGCTATGCTATGTAAGAAGGAAATAGAAGTGTAGGAAAAAATGAACCGTTTATTTGATTAAAGAAAACATTTTTTGTTTTTATTTTCTATTTTCATATCTAATTACTAAAACCGCACTTGACTTTTTGATTTCAAAGACTTGTTGTACAGGAAGAAAAAAACTGTGCTGTTGTTCTCATTATTTCTGAAAACTAGAAATAAAGTGAAAATAAGACATCATACTGAACATTTTGGTAGTTATCAGTAAAAACAAGAAATGGAAGCAGACAAAGTTTCCTTAAACCAAACAGACCTTAAAATTTTAAAGTAATCAATGGTTTGTGGAAGATGAAGTATGGGAAGGTGGACTAAAAATATGGAATAATGTAGTCTAATGCTTTAACTAACCATAGACTAACATGGCTTTGAATTGTATCAATATTTCAACAGGTCACTTGTATGTGAAGAGTGATGTCTACGGATTCGGCGTAGTGCTTCTTGAAATACTAACAGGCATGCGGTCACTTGACAGAAATCGGCCAACAGGGCAGCAGAACCTGGTTGAATGGACCAAACCTCTTCTCTCTTCCAAACAAAAGTTGAAAACTATAATGGATGCTTAGATAGTGGGTCAATATTCATCCAAGGCAGCGTTTCAAGCAGCACAACTTACTCTAAAATGCCTAGAACATAACCACAAACAACGTCCTTCCATGGAAGAAGTGCTAGACGGATTGAACGCCATTGAAGCTATCCATGAAAAATCCAAGGAATCCAAAACCCGCAATTCTTATCAACTGCCTCGGGAGAGAGTTGTGAGAGTATAAATAAATTTGTATACAAAAAAGGCCACTAGAAAGTGAGATTGAATAGCAATATGGTCCATTGAATAGGGTGTTGAATCAGTCACCTAATAGATGTGTTTTTCTTTTGGAAGGGGAAAATTTTACCAGGGTTTTTACATGTATGATTTGTTTTGAATTATTCACATTTTTATAAAGTAGGAAAATATTATTTACTTGCCATAAGGGAACATAGTTTTGATGCTAATACGTCATTTTTTTTCAAGACTTCTTTTTCTTTCATCATTGAAAAGTTGACTGACTCAAGTATATCTTTAATAATATAATAGTTAAGAGTCATGTAACCATTGTTATATATCATACAAGTTATTTTTTTAATATATTTTATTATCCGTAGAAATTAAATAAAGTACTAAACTCACACACTCCTATTTAACAAACTAAGCTAGACCCGCTTAGTATTTTTTTAATATATAAAGCTAAGTTTTTGACAATATCATAATATGTCGAATGGTTCCAACTAAGTTGACACCACCGAACAGATTGATCTCACGCGACAAACACTCAATTTACTAAAAAAGGGAACAAAACAAAGGAGAACAAAAAGTGGGGGTCTGATGAACATTTTTTATTGTTAGAGGCTTGCCAGGAACCATGCATGAGTCTGATGGCTTGGAAACGTCGGAGTCTGGGCAATCCCCAGACAGTTCTTTCTCTGTAACCTTGTCCAGTCTTTTAGTCCTGATATTATCTTTGTTTCTAAAACTATTGTTTCTTCCAGTCACAACGATGGAATAAAATCATCTTTGAATTATTATGACAACTTTTCTGTAAATTTTTTTGGTAGAAGCGACACTTTAGCCTTGCTATGGAAGCAACCATTTGATTATACCCTCATAAACTACCCTCAAACCTTCATCAATGTTAGGGTCTCTGTGATTGGTAGTCCTAGTTGGCACTTTACTGGTTATTACAGTTATCTTGACAGAACTCGTTAGAGGAACTCTTGGAACCTTTTAGGAACCCTCTCGTGTGACAACACTCTCCCATGGTGTATCATGGGTGACTTCAACGACTTACTTTCTCATGATGAAAAGAAAGGTCTCAACCCTCACCCAAATTTTCTTATAACTGGATTTAGAGAAGCAGTGCACGACTATAATCTGGTTGATATCCCCCTAACTAGTTATCCCTACACTTGGACAAAAAGCAAAGAAAGTCTCCCCCAACAAAATTCTTGAAAAGCTTGATCATGCAAGGACAACATCAATCTGGCTAGACAACTTCCCTAACTATTGTCTCAAATCTTATTTGTTGCAAATCAGATCTCTATTCAAAATAAAAGTAGAAGAAAATATAAAAAATTAAAAGTTAGAAGTTAATATTTTAAAATGATAACTTTTAATTTTTTATATTTTCTTCTATTCTTATTCTCATTATATTTATTTATTTTTCTTGTTACTTTTTTTAATAAATCATGATATTATTATTTTTCTATTATTTTATATTTTTTAATTACTTCAAAAATTAATTTTATCTAATATTTCTAATTTAATAAACTAAATTTTTTAACTTTCAACTAATAACTTCTAGTTTGTAACTAATTTTCAACTAGTTTTATCCAAATAACCTAAATAATTTATCCAAACATTTAATAAGAAAAAACACCAACTTGGTGGGTCAACGAAACTCCAACATCTAATAATTCTTTCACTGTTAGATTTGACTTCAGATGCGGTTTTGTTAGTATTATTAATATTAATCAATATTAATATTATCAAACGAACAACTCCACATTGAACAAATTTATGTTATTCCTTTTCAGTTTTCACCAAATAAGATCCACCGTGAGCAAATTGGTCTCAAAATCTCTCGGCTTTTGCTTCAATTCAGACCACACGTAAATGACACATAGGCATTGTTGTAAAAGCCGAGTCGAGGTGGTAGGTCGGGCCGATCCAACGGAATCCGATAACATAATCGGACCAGTTTAGTTATTAAACCGATCATGCATGTAATCCGGTTTGACTCCAAAAAAATTGGCCGATTTTGTACTAATCCGATTACCGTCGGTTTTTGAAACCTGGACTGGATTTTTTTTAAAAAATAAAAAACAACCAAAACGGCCTCGTTTTGTTCCTCCCTAATTTTACTTTAGTCCAGTTATTCTTCTCCTTCTCAGCCACGCAGTCCACCACGGCGCCTTCTCCTTCTCACGCAACGCAGTCCACTACAGCGCCTTCTCCTTCTCCTTCTCATGCAACGCAGTCCACAGCGGCGCCTTCTCCTTCTCAGTTCTCCTTCTCACTATCCCCTCACGGCGCCCTGTCCTTCACGGCCACCAGCCCACCACGCGATCTTCGCCGCCGCAGTCGCGCCACCGCCGGAAGGTCGTCGGGCTATTTTCTCCCTGCCGTTTCCGCTCGTCCCATTCCCGCGGTGCCTTCGCTCCCAAAAGACCTCTCTTTCAAACTCCTCCCACCTTGCATTTCAAAAATCACCGGTTCGTTCTCCCAACTTCACAGCTTCTTCTTCTTCTTCATTTTCTTTCTTTCTTTCGGATTTGAATTTTTTAAATAAAAAAAAAACTGATTTTCTTTTATTGTTGTCTGGTATATGCTACTGTTTCTTTCGGACCATAGTGGGTTGTAAATAAGAACATTTGGACCAAAATGGATTGGGGTTCTTCCCTCTCTCAGAATTACTTTATTATGTTAATTAATTGGACTGGTTTATATTTATTCCTTACACAGATCATTAAAATGTCTTGAATTGAAACTACCTACCTGTCTTCAATTTAAGTTTGGTTGCATTTTTCATTGGACTACACCTATCTACTCTATGTTGCCAATTTGACTAGATAGAAGCCTCAGTATTGCAGTTGGCATGCTAAATTTCATCCTGTTAATAAATTCCTCTGTAGCTTAGCATGAAAGTGCTTATGCATATTTGAGCCTATCTAGTGTTACATTTCTCTTCTGCATTTAATTTTGCTTGCTGGTTGTAATGCCCATGTGTGGATTGATAAACCGAACCTTTTACTGACAAACATAGCAGCGTTTATACTATATAGAAAAAGCAAAATTCTGTATCTGCATAAATACATACGTTGTTCAGTGTTATCAACTTTAATACTTCAATTGTTATTTTGGATTTTGGAGTATGAATGAGTTTTTTTAATCAAATAATGTTAGTTATATTTATATACTTATAATTTTGAATTTTTTAATATATACCGGACTAATTACTGGCCCACTAACCCACTACTTCGACCGGGTCAATGACTGGGCTGGATTTGATAACTTTGCACAGAGGGGACAATAATTTTTATAATTTGTTATTTCTTTTTTAATTTTAGGTGAGGAATTTTCCATTGTTCTCCTTCACGTTTATAAACATTATTTCAAATGTTTTCTTGTCTGTCGATGGGTTTTTCATTTCCTCCATTTAATTTCTATAGCATGCTATGATCTGTTTTCTTTGCATATTCTTATTGGGCTGTTTCTGTTTTGATCTATGATATCAATTATTGGGTCACTAGCAGTTGCTTAAGACAGATTTCTAGAGCCTGTGGGATTGATTTTTGTCTTTGGAACAATTTGGAGTTGATTTTATTGCGCCTGTCAAGTGTTCGAAGGAATGCATGAATGAAACTAAAAAGTGATTTTCTTTAATAGTCTGGTTGTAGACTGCAGATTTTTTTTAATAGCCTTTTATAGGTTTTTATTAGTGTACTGGTACAGGTTTAAAGGTTTTTACTTAATCTTTATAGTTTCTTAGGGTGATTGGTTGTAAACCAACAATGTTGGAAGCAATGTGATTGCTAGTTTTGTCGTTGTAATGACCTGGATTGCCTCCTTAAAAACACTGCCAAACTTGTCATGTACTACTTTACCTGTTTGCCAATGATTCTAAACACAGGATTTGTGAATTTTTATTGGCTGGCGGTAGTTTCCACCTTTGAAAGTTAACATATATGATTATTGTTAGGTGTTACCTTGTACACAGTTTTTAAACAGCAATATATATTTTCTGCTTTCTATAATGCATGAAACTCCTTAGAATTTTGATTTTTCTAGCAACAATTTTGCAAACTGATGGAGGAACAGGTAGCTGAGAGTCCCAGCTCTTATAGTTCCATCCAGTTTTGGAGTATTGACGCTTAAACCCTCAACAGAAGATGATATCATCTGTTGATGGGGAAGCATTACCGTTGATTTGCTGAATATAATAGTAGCAGTGAAGCACCATTTTCATTTAGTGCCTGAACTATGCCATTTATGATACCCTTTTTTTTTATAGTTTTGTTTGGTCTGTTTTAACAAAATCATGAATTGAATCAATATGGTCTTAATTTCTTCTAACAATTAGATCAGACATGAGACAACTAATCATATAAGCTTAATTTGTTGTTGGAGTATTTACTGTACTTTGTGACATTCTTGTTTAACAATGCAGATTTAATACTTCAGAGGTTTTTGTTGAGCATGTATATTGATGTTCAACTATTGTTGCTTTAACTCTTCCTAGTGCTAACTTTTAATGAAAATTTCTTCTTAAACAGGTTAATATTAGACTCTTCAAGTCTCATAACTGAACAGTTCAATGCAGAAAACTTCTGGAAATATTATAGGCCATTTTCTTGGAGGTTTATATTATTATCTAAGAAGATGCATGTTTGCCATTTTATCTGTGGGTCCTGTGCCAAGTCATATTGCTTTCATCATGGATGGGAATCGAAGGTATGCAAAGAAGAGAAGCATGGAAGAAGGTGACGGCCATAAGGCTGGATTTACTGCTCTCGTGTCCATTCTTAGATACTGTTATGAATTGGGAGTGAAGTATGTCACTGTCTATGCATTCAGCATTGATAACTTCAAAAGGAAGCCTAAGGAGGTTCAGTCCTTGATGGAATTGATGCGGGAAAAAATTGAAGAGTTGCTTCAACAAGAAAGTCTTATCAATGAATACGGTGTTAGATTACATTTCATTGGAGACTTGCAACTATTGACTGAGCCTGTCAGAGCTTCTGTGGAAAAAGCAATGAGAGTTACTGCTCTCAACAACCAGAGAGTTCTTTTGATTTGCGTAGCCTATACTTCTCGTCACGAGATTGTGCATGCCGTTCAAGAATGCTGCAAGGAAAAATGGAATGAAGTTCAAGCATCAAAAGAAGCAAAGCTTACAAATGGTGCATTTGCAAGAATTGATCAGGGCCTGAAAGGAAATGGTTTTGATTTGCTTTTTCAAGATTCATGTAAAGACTATCAAAATGTAACCAAAGCTTGTAGCAGTGTACCTAAAGGAGTGCAAGGTGCTGGAGAGAAAGATGGCATGTTGGAGCATACCGTTGAGAAACATAGCGGAAACGACAGTGAAGCTGAAATCACATTATGCAATGAACTGGTTGAAATGACTGAGGAGACGAAATATAAGCACGGCGATGTTCCTTTAATAAAACTGGTGGATATTGAGAAGCACATGTACATGGCAGTGGCACCTGACCCAGACATCTTGATCCGAACTTCTGGAGAGGCTCGACTCAGCAATTTTCTTCTTTGGCAGACTAGTACCTGCCCTTTGTATGCACCAACTGCACTTTGGCCTGAAATAGGCCTAAGACACTTGGTCTGGGCAGTATTGAATTTTCAGAGACACCATTTTTATTGGGAAAAGAAAAAGAAACAGTTTTAATTGTATCCTTATTGGCCAAATTTTGAGTGTAGTTCATGTGATGGCAATTTCTTTTTTATTTTATTTTAAAAAAAGACTAATTTTTGCTTCTTTTTTATAACAAGAGTTGTTGAAATTATAAGAGTTTAAGTAGCAGAAAGGGTTAAGAAAAAAAAAGTTTGGATAATAGAATGTAATATTGATAGGTGCTGTGCAATGATCGCTTATCAGATAGAATGCACAAGAACTTATTTATTTCAAGAAATACTATAAATATGAAAGTTATACTTGATGATTTAAAATATTTTAAAATACAATATTAAATTATGACTTTTAAAATATTTTATTAAAAGTATTACATATTGTATACTACTTCATACGCTCACGTCGGACACCCAAAACCTGTAAGTACTCGTCTTATCCCGCTCCGATCTTGATCGGGATCAGAGTTGGGTTTTTTTCGACTTGGGAAAGCAAGCAGGTTCGGATTTGGGTACGTATATTTTTATAATTATTAATAATATAATCATATATTTCTATATAATTTTATTATTATACATTATATGTAATTGTTAATTATATAAATATTTTCATATTTTATTATTTAATTATTAAAATATAAAATAATTATTTTAAATAGTTAAATAAATAATATTATAATTATATTTTACTAATTATAATAAAATAAAAAATTATATATTTAGCTAAAATATAATATAATTTTTAAATATATTTATGCTATTTTTTATTATTAAATTATATATAATAATTGATTAAAATATAATTAATAACTTAATTTATGATTTATTTAAAGTATATGAACCACCATCATTTTGGACCATTTTATGGTTTTAATTTTTCTTTTCATATTAGTCTTGTAGTTGCTCTTTTTAAAACCCGTGCACAAAGGCACACGCGCATGAGACAAAGTTGGTCACTTGACGGTAGTTGGTGGAGTGTCCATATTACATGGAAATTCTATGTCATATCTTATTTACGATTAACTCTTTTTATGTGTATAAATAGCATATGCACCCGCTGAGTTTGATAAGTATGTTGCAAATATGTTCCATTTCTCATGATGTGAATGGAAGAATTTGTCTTGAGGAACAAAATCTATTTTGATGATTTTTTACGCTTTAAAAAAAATATTAATCTTTGACTATTGGATGAAAGTTTTCGACTCTCAATTGGTGCAAATTAAAATTATAATATTCACACTCATAGTATAAGACATTGTTATATTATTATGTAATTAAAATTATTATATAAGATTAATTTATTGGTTTTTATAATAACTATTTTAAAAATTATATTTTCTTATTAATATATAATTTTTTATACTGATAATGTATAAAAATTAAACTATTTTTATTGCTGTTTTTATTTCGGCTACTTTACCAACCATTTGAAGCTTGTGTGTTTTTAATTTTATCTGAATCAGACACGAACGAGTCATTTACACGCTCTGGCCACCATCATTGTTCTTATTATGATTTATGAACTCAAGTTTGCATTGGATGTGAAAGTATGCAAAAGCAAAAAAAAAACAAACACTCGGGTCTATTCAGATTACTGTTGTCACCCCTCTTATTTGTGAAATTAAACTTGGTCAAAATTGGCATTCGGCAGCATTTCCCCCCATAAAAATGTAGAAAAGTGTCATCCAGAAGATCATCCAATTTTTAGGTTGTAGTTTTCACACCATTCGTCTAAAAGGTAGCTAATATTAATTAATATGTCTGGAAAGGATTTTGTACCCTCCCCTTTTAATAGAAATTGTAATTTACTCTTTTTAAAATAGCGGTGATAATTGCACCTATTTATTCACTAACTATCATAAATCAAACCAATTTGACTAATTATAAGAATAAAATTTAATGGAACAGACGGATTGGATCAACAATTTATTATAAATGATTAACAAATCGTTTTTTAAAAAAGCAATGTGTAAAATATTGATCAATGATGTGCTGTAATTTGGTGATATTCTGAAAGGCAAGAGTCTCACATTTTTTAGTTATACATTGTCTTAAATATAAATAAATAAATAATTAAAAGACTTAAATAATCTTTGGTCTTATGAGGTAGAATGTTTTATTTATTTTAAATATTTTTGTTTTAATTTTAATTCTTTAAAGATTTTATTTTTATTTTAGTTTTTGTTATTAAATAATAACAATGTTAACTGTTTATTGATTTATCATATCATTAATGAGTTTGATATGGCAGTTGTGTGTAATTTTTTTGAAATTTATGTTTTTTAAGGAAAAATTATGTTTTTAAATCTTCATTTATTTAAAATAATTTATGATGTCAAACTAGTT
>PYAF01005594.1:2647140-2701791 GCA_007407185.1 Glycine tomentella
AAAGCTTGTGGTGGACCGAAATGCAACACTGTGAAGACCTCCTAGTCCTAAGCAACGCACACGCCCAGTATGATCCTTTCCCAGTACTTTACTCACACTATCATTAACTGAAATTTCTGTAAAGTTGTCACTTTGACTCATTTCTTGTGTCATCTTGTCCTAGTTAATTAATAAAAACTTTCAGCATATTCATAAAAAATCAACACAAGCACAAGTATAAATGATGAAAGTTGTGTAATAAGGCCCTTAATAGTCAATATAAAACATGTCAAATTTCCAATATATGTGTTCTAATACTAGTGTAAGTACATTATGCCATCTCAAAAATAGACCATAGTTTATAATTTTCTCATCTCATGGTTTTTGTTGTTTTCTCATGGAATGATAACCATAGTTATCTATATTTCACCATTTCTCTTATTCTAGTATGGACAACTTCTATGATTATATAGGAATTCATTTGGAATTCTGTTTGTGGAGTTCTATTCCACTTGTTTTCTTGGCTACTAGTTGGACAAATATGAATTTAAATTTTATGTGTATTTGAGGTTGTGGAGCTAAAATTACAGTATTTGAACATAACAATTAGATCATTCAGATACTGTTAAAGTCTGAAAGCCAATGGTTCAAATTGTGAAAGAAAAAATGATGTTTATTAAAAGATAAATTTACTAAAATTTTTCCTGAATAATACAAAATAAAAAAATAAAGATATTTATGATAGCTTGCTAATTCCTAACTTGTATTAATGTGCAGTCTCATTTATGGAGAGGGGAGCATTTTCTGAGATCCATCACCATTTACTTGTCACTTTTATACAAGCAAACACATGCAACTCCTAGTTCTTCCCTCTTTTACTCACCCCTGCCAAAACCTTTCGTTTATATAGAATCATTTCACTCCTCTTTCTATGAGGTCTAATTCAACTCTCAATCCAAAATTAATTTCCAAGCCCAAATTACAGCTCATATCAAAAGGCTAACAAAATATTCATTACCAAGAAAGATTCAATTTATGCTTGTATCAGCATCAAACTCAATAAGAAAAATGAGGCTGCAGATTGTTTATATAGAATTCACTATTTATCAGTTTATGGTGATCGAATACAGAAAATTAATGTCATACATTAGAACCATTAACACAGTATCATAATACATAATAAAAACAAGTTGCCCCTTAAGATCAGCACATTTATCAGGGCACTTGTTTAAGAAAACTGGAATTATATAATGAAATTTTAAAAACTAAAAATAGAACTTTTCAAAATTTTAAAAACTAAAAACCTTAATGAAAAAAATGAGAAATATTGACTAATCAAATAAAAACTTAGGAACTAAAAATCTTAATGAAACAAAGTTAAGAAATGTTAACCGATAAAACAAAAGTTTAACAACTAAAAAATAAATTTTGAAAAAATTTAAATACTAAAACTTACTTAACTTCTTTTAATTTTACACCAATTTTCTCAATCGGCCAAGAAAAAGGGTAGTTGGGGCTAGGTAATGGGAGAAGATTGCAGAAAAGGAGGGGTTGGAGTCAGAGATGAAGAAGCTAAACTATTGAAAAATCACCTCAATCGTCATTTGATTAACAAAGTAAACAAAAACAACCTAAAATTGTGGGTTTCATCCTTTTTTTTAGCAAGAGAGTTTCAGTTAAACTATACACTAAAAGGGATGTCCTGCTCAAAATAACTCAATTAAATCAATATCAAGAGCCAGCAAGTTAAAGAATCAAATCCTATGGAACAAGTAAACTTATTAAACAAGAAGATACAAATTTACTAAAGATTTTCATTAACCTATTTCCAAATTTTGTTCGAGTAAGGGTGTCTTGCTCAAAAATTTAAAAATAATAGCTCTTTAAATAATTAAATGTTTCTTCGCATTTCAATCTTATCAGTTCCTATTATTCATATTTAATCATCATATAGCATACAAACATGTATATATATCCATTTTATATCCCAATAAGCACATTACACAGTATGAAATTTTGCTTAAAAGGTGGAGCTATTGTCACCATCACACATCAAGAAACCATTCCATAATCTAATTACAAATTCACATAAAGGATATTCTTATTTGACAATATTTTGTTAGGCTTTCTACCAATTCAAGTCTCAACTCTCAAATTTCAAAGAGGATGTCAGAATGGAATAAAATCTTCAATCAGCAGTTTGCATAAAGAATTGTCGAGACAGAGACATGAAACAAGCAAAATTCATGAGCAGAATATCAACCTTCTAGGTCTGCTATACCATTACCCAGTTGCAACATATAAAATTCAGCTCAAGTTCACAAAACAAAGCACAGAAAATGCAGAAAGAATGCCTTAAACTACACAGCTCAACTATCCAAATTCCAAAGGCATTAGAAAATACTGAAGCAGATTGATTACGCGAAAGAACAAAAACTAGCCTTGAAGAAAAACCCCATCTATAAATTCTAGCAAAACTGTGCAGATTCTTTGTTCACAAAAAGCGTCAAATCCAAAAGTCCATACTTCCACAGAGCTTGATATATCTCAAACTTTTCATAATAATTCCAATTAAAAGGCACGGCAAAACCCATCCCACCCATCCTTACTCCAACAAAGATAATTATAGAACGACCAATACACAAAGTGCTAAACCATACACAAAGAAACAATGATATTTTATCAAATTATTAACAGGTCCTAAGAAAAATTATAAATGATATTTTTTATCTTAAACATGACCCTAAACCCTATGTGCATGAAAAAGCTGCTTCTCAAAATCAATTTCGGACTCAAAAATCTAGAACTAAACACACAAGTTACGAACATTTTACCTAAAACAAACTTGAATGGTATTTCTGAATAATTATAGATAATAGAATGTGAATGCAAACACAATCAAAACATGAGAACGTGATAGCAGCAGAGCAATCCACAAGAACAAGAACATGAAGAAATCACAAACAAACACAGGAAGGCAAATATTAAGCTTAGAAAAATGACCACGAAACTCATGAGATGAGATCTAGCAAATTAGCCAGAGGCACCACCACGTCTAAGAGCACGTTTAAATTAAGAGTACAAGCGCACAATTAATTCAAGCAATTACAAACTCTATCAACATCACTAGTCAAATTATACAGATAGTATTCAATTGAGAAAACAAAGAATCATAATCAGTACAATTAACAAATAAGACATGATTATTGAAGCAAACTTCAAGTACCGTTATGGAGCAGCAAGGGAAATTCAGTCCAACACTGAGATCGCGCAGAAATCTCCTTCACAAGTCGAACAATATCTTCTGTGGTTCCAGGCACCGCGTCGTCATCATTGCTCCGTTGTTGGTCAGGCTTCAACTGCAACAACTGAGCAGCAAACTTGGAGATTCCAGTGACGGCTTTGTTCGAGGAAATGTGGGAGAGAGAGTTCTGAAGAAGCAAGCTATGAAGAAGAAGAAGAACCCTAAATTTTGGAGTTTGGGACTAGCTATGAAGTTTGGGTGCTGTGGAGTTTTACACGTTGTAACCTTTTTTTTTAAAAAATAATATACTTTAACTTCAAATTTTAAAATTGGTGATCCAAAAATTATTACTGTTGACACGCGTAATTGGTAGTGACGCGTTAGCTTCTTTTTTTTTTTCCCTAAGTATAACATTGTGGCGTTTTGGGGGATCGCCAGAATAAAATTGTCAGAAAAATATTGTTTTTTTGTAGTATATTAATACTTAATGTCTATAAAAATGATTTTTAATTTAGAATTATACTTAAAGTTTCAATCAATATTTCTACATCTTCGTTTGTTTAATTTAAATTTGTTTTCATTATTATATTTTCATGATTTAATTTTAATTTATATTAATATATTTAGATAAAATTATTTTTCTTTACTTTAAAATTTATATAATGAAAAATTCTAAAAAATAAAAAGCTGATTTAATTTAGACCCATTTAAAATATATTATATTAAATTCATATTTTAATTTAAACTAAATGGAACTTACAATCCTTATCCAAAAACATTTAATGTAGTAAAAACTAATTAAATTCTGATTACTTAGCTTTTCATCATTTACGATTAATTAATTCAATTCGGTCTGTAAATGAACATTTTAAATTATGATTGATAGTTGATAGTTTAGCACTGTACCACAAACGCGGTATTGAATTAAATATAAAGTGAATATGATGTAAAGTATAGCCAACCAAGGGACACAGCTTGCAACAAATTGACCCGTCAACCTCCATGCCAGTGTCTTGAATAATCACTCCTGAATCCTCATTACGATAACTCATTATCACTGCTCTCACTCTCTAGTGTCCTACAAACAGGACTCATTCATTATTCACGTTGTAGTTTTGTTTTTGTAGACAGGGACGATATCATGTCATCAAGATCTTCCACAAACAAAAAGAAAACACACAACATTCCATTTTCTTATATATAATATCGATAATCCGTACCACACGATTTTTCTACTAGGAAAATCCTCGCCCTTGCATGGACCAATCAAATTAAAAGTGACTTCAATTCAAATCATAATGTTTTGCAATTTTTTTATTTATTTGACTAGCCTTTTTAGCATTCAATTTGCGCGAGATCATCACTGATTTACTCCTTAATTGTATGGAAATCATTATTGTGTCTTTCTGGGGTTATAGTGTTATTAGTGTGAAGTATTATTGATTTTAATTTTTATATAAAAAAGCATATACTTTACTTTTTAAGTATTCACTAGTGATAAAAATATGATAGGATATAAAAATATAACAAAAACATGATAAGATAAAAATTGGATCGATAATTTTAAAGTTATCAAATATTTGGTGCATACCATTACAAATAATAATAATAGGGGTGATAATAATATGATAGAGATGATACTGACAATAATAATAATAATGATAATATTCATGTAAATATAATAGTTATGATCAGACTAATATGATGGAAAAGAGTTAAAAGTGTTATTGTTTATCATTTGATGCAAAAGCCAGCATGCAAAAGATTTCAATTAGATTGGTATTTATACCTTATCAATCAGCTGCAACACAACAAAAATATATATTAACGATGATAGAAAAATAATAACATAGGAGTTGTAAAAAGCAATAACAGTGGAAAAAAATAAAGGATGGATTTATTTAGTTTTGTTATATAAATTGTGGGAACCATGATTTGTCAGCATTTGAGGCGCGTTTAATCTACTATTTAAAGCAAAACAATGTCCCTCGCGTCGCTGATTCTAAACGAATCCAAGTTTAACGAATAATTTTTTTTTTATAGCGAATTTAACGAATAATTTGACATTCGCGATAAAACGAGGGATTGATTCCCGTGAGAACTAAGTTCCCATAGACGAGCTCAAATAAAGCAGGAAAATTCTTATTGTGAGGTTGAATATGGAATTGACATTTCATGTGATCTTCTAAAGTGTTTTTCAATTAGGCATAATTATTAAATTATATTATGTTTTTATACAAGGAATTATATTATGTTAATAATACATCAAAGTGTTTTATATTATATGCTTATTTGCCTCTTAAAAAAATAATACATCAAAATAATATTTTAATGTGTTAAAGTCGATACTTTAAGATTCATACATACTGGTACGTTTTTTACTCGTCCAGTACAACCAGGAATTGGATTTTGGTCCTTTTGGACAAAGTTATAGGATTGGCTATCACGTTTTGTACGTTATTACTAAATTGTTATATAATATGAGGATAATAGTGAAAGAAAATTATGTATTGTGGATATGGATGCACCATGTGTTGCGAGATCACGGGACCTCTTTAAAGTTTTTTAAAATCGGGAAAGTTTTGATTAGTTAATATTATTTTTTAGACACGTACTCCATTTAATAGTTTTTTTTTTGTCTGACCAATTACTATTTAATATATATAGATATTGATATATAAATTCTTAGTGTGACTCCCCTTTACAAAAAAAAAACAAAATATATTCTTAACTGTGAGTCCACGACTCAAAACCAGGTCAGTATTTTATAAAGTACTCAATATAAAAAAATTAGAAAGTACATGAAATAAACATCTTTTAATAATACAGTCGTTTTTCTAAAAAAAAAAATAATACAGTCATGACTCCATCTTGGTTATTAATGTTACACATTATATTATGTGAGGATGTCAATACATCACGTAAAATCAGATACTGACATAGTAATATAGTATTTTCCCAAACCTATTTAAATCACCTAACATCATGCATCTCAAGTGTTGGATGTCATATTATTAAAATAAATTTAAAAAATTATTGCCTCGCATGAGCTAATTAATAAATTTCTCATAACATCAAATGATGTTAACACACGAAATATTTTTTATTCTTACGAATAAAAGAATGATATACGCATAATATTTTAAGCAAATATAAAATTTTAATAAATAATCAATTTGTTTTGTTCTTTTAAATTTTAATTATTATATATTTGAGAAACAAAGAATGTAGAGACAATAAAAATTAGATATTATCTATAAAAAAAGTTTCAAAAGTAATTAACGAAGTTCACAAATCCACATGAAAATTATATATATATATATATATATATATATATATATTATTCTAGATAGGTTGGACAACTATATTTAAGGTCAAATACTTTATCAAATTTTTCAATCATTGGTCTAACTCAATGTTCATATGTTAAACTCTTTATCTAACTATTTCGAAATAAGATTTCCTCCATTAGGTTAGAGGTTATCTATGCATAGCATAAAATATATTATGTGATGCATCTACGTCTAGTGTCTATTCTATAGGCATCGTCCAACTACCATCTCATCATATCTTATTATCATAATTCCTGATCATAATATATGATAAGATATAACAAAATTATTTCAAGATATGATTAGATTATAATAAGAAATTATATTAAGATATGATAATAATACGGCTATATATGGATATGAATCATATTCGACTCAAGAGTATATGACCCTTTAACTTTGAATGTATAGCATGAAAAGATTTAACATTTTAAGATCGATAACATTTTTGATAAAAGGATACAAGTATATAGATAAACTTGCAGGACCAATCCGACCCACCACGAGTTTAATCTAATGGCTTGGTCAATTTTTTCCTACTCTTATAATAAAACCATTTTTTTAGTCCACGTGGACCCAAACCATAGTGGACAGAGTTCGTCCACGAATTTTAACCTATTTTAATAGTTCTAATTAATAATAATATTAAATTATTTTATACTTTAATTGTGGATCCCTATTAAACTCATTTTATTTCTATTTTCGATAAATCTTGACTATGAATGTTATGTTGCCATTGCAGAATGCAGAAGCTTCGCGCATTGTTCTTGCTGAAAGGTGTTGTGTAAATGTGTTGCCCGCATGTGATGTGATGTTAAAACGGAAAGGGCAATTGCAATTTACAGCTTCTCCTTCCCCAGACAACTGTCAACTGATCACAGCACATCTGATTGGGTTTGCATTTTACTCCAGCTATGAACTATGGACTATGGAGCCATAAATGTGTCAACTTAAAAACATTGTATACAATTAATTCATTACGTTGACAAATGTGGATGGATATGGATATTCATATAGTAACTTGTTATTGATGTAACGTGTACGTGCATTTTAAGTATAATAATACTGATATTATTATTGTTTATGCATGGAGAAAGATCTTGACCTCCCTTTATTTTTCAACGCACAAAACACTGAAGCTAGTAAGCAATGAATGAAATAAAATTAAAATATATACAACGAAAGAGCATGGGAAAAAAAGATGTCTTTTATTTTAGATTTAAATAATGTTTTGATTCCGATAAGTTAGATTTTTTTTCATCTGTAAGATAATTTTTCCAATTTTAGTTTCAATAAATTTGTATTTTTCAACTTTGCTTATTTTATTTGCTTTTAGTTGTTTGTGTTTTTTTAATTTAAATTCTCGACCGTGTGAGAATTATACATGAAAAAATTAAATTCTTAAAAGACAAATTTTAAATATAAATTTATAAAGGTTAAAAATTAAATGAACAAAAATTTAGAAGTCAAAATTAGAAAAATATTAACTTTAAGAATCTAAAATTTTAAAAAATAACTAATAGAGATAAAAAATTTAAAAAGAAACACTTATTTATAGAAACCAAAAATATATGTTAAACCTTTATTTTATTATCATGAGATCAATTCGATCAAATGT
Organism: Glycine tomentella; assembly: GCA_007407185.1. Lineage (NCBI taxonomy): Eukaryota > Viridiplantae > Streptophyta > Magnoliopsida > Fabales > Fabaceae > Glycine > Glycine tomentella. The sequence continues at coordinate 2,655,314 of PYAF01005594.1, forward strand.
ATTTTTTTTTACAAGATATTCCTTTTTAGAAAAATATTATTTTGTTTGGATTGGTTACTTTCCTTACTTTATTGATAATTTATATCTTAGAAAATTAATTAAAGTATCATTGTGATCTAATTATTTGAGAATTTTATTTCAGAATTCCCAAAATTTGTTACTTGTTCTACATCACACCGACATATAAACATATGTATATGTTAGTATTATTTTATTTGTTTTTTTATTGATAAAAAAAACAATGTTGTGTCCCAACAAAGATATATTTCGGTGACCGTATGGAATACGTTAAATTGCAATATAATGCATTGGATTTTTTCGAATCACAATATTTATATATTCTATGTTATGCACTGAATTGTTAATGTTGACTGTCAACTCTAACCAACCAATGGAAAGTGTAGAGAGTTCGTCGTTTATGTTTCTTGTCCACATCCAGTGTTTCTCGTGTCCACTTCCAATGGTGAAGCCCTTCCAAGAAGAAGAAAAAACAAAAAAAAAATTACGTTAATAAGATCAATTAATAAGATTTAGTTAGAATATATTTCAATTTTAATATTATATATTATCAATTATCTAAAAGAAAATAAATATTTTGGTAAACATTAATTAAGGGTTCTTATTTATTTGACGAGAATCTAAAACGAATTAAGAATTTTCTCTATTTTTTATCAGTATAAAAATTATTGATATAAATGTAAATTAGTTAACATAGAATAGAGAATATATTAAACCATTTTGTAACGCAATAATGAAAATATTTTTATCGTGTTTCTAAATTTATACTCTATAAAATATAAATAGGACTAAATTTTGTATAAATACATAACACGTTATCGTTGAAGTAGTCAATTAAAATAGTGCACTTGAAAAATAAATTAAAAAGAAACAAAAAAAATAGGTCCACAATTCTCATTCTCAATTAAAAAAAACAATTGCTTCTTCTGTTGTGTATTTTTTTGGTAGAACTTCTTGTGTTGTACTGTTGTGTATATTCTAATGTCAATATATATTGGCCATCAATTCACTAAACAATTACGCAAATACGTTAAGCATATCAAGAATATAATCAGATCGAGAAATTCTCATAATTAGAGTTGAATATTATTGCCATAAGAGGAAGACAAGTATTTAGGTTCAGAAAGCAATGTAATGTAAATAGACATGTTTGTGTTTAAGAATAAAAGAAAGAAGAAGAAAAACAACGAAGCGCTAAGAAGTGAAATATATAGTTTTAATTTGTTCTCAATTTCATTTTTAATTGAGATTTACTAGCCTTACTTTTTTTATTGTTATTTAAGATTCCTTTCTTTTTTGTTTTTATTTTACAGATATATTATTTTAATTAACTACACACCTAAAAACGAAACCATGTATTATAGAAAGGTCGGTATTGTTGGTAAGAAGAGAGAACTCATTTTATTGTCGAATGTGAGAACGAAAAAGAAACGAAAACGACGTATTATACATAAATTACTCTTATAAGTAGATTTGTTTCTCACTCACTCACTTATGGCTTATGAGTCATGAGAGATACTTTACTACTACTTTTGATAAATCCAAAAACATGGTGAATTGTTTTGCTTTACAATCCTTGCACGGAGAAAAAGGAACAGCAACCCTCTCTCCATTTTGGTTCCTATTTCAGTGATTGGTGGAAGTAAAAGGTAGAGAGATTCTTCATTTGTTGGTGAAGAAGAAGGTAGAAAGAAAGAAAAAGGACCCAACCCAACCAAGCAAGTTTTATTTACCTTTGAGGTTGTCGGTGGTCACATTAAAATAAAATAAGAAAAAGAAAAAGAAGGGAAAAAAAAGGTGCGGCTAGTGAAAAAAGGCACTACCTTGCACTCACTGCACACATAGCATTACATTAGTCCATGATTTTGCTAATGGCAACAACAATTACTACTACAACGGTCTCATCTACCACTCACTGCATGAGCATTCGACACCTGTGACCCGTTCTTTCTTCTTCGTGATTCTCACCTTTGTTAAGGTAAAAATACTAACTTTGTTTCCCTTATCAATTGGGGTCCCCTTGAAAAAGACGCCATCCCTCATCATTATTCAATTCGGTGAACCAGGCCAGGTGTCCATGTGAATTCCTTTACTCTCTCTCTCTCTAATGCCCTTCAAGCACAGACACATCTGCACTTCACAACCCTCCAAACAACATTTAACTATATATAAAACCATCATTGTGAATATCATGTTTACTCTCTTCTTCTCTCTTCTTCTACATTAGTTCTTGTTATTCATTATTCATTCTAACACAGCTTCTTTTCTTCTGGGGGCAAAAGGGGTCACTTATCGGATCCGAGATTGAGCTCCTTTACCCATCATCATCATGGAGCTCCTCGGGTACCTGAATCAGGGTCACCCTTCTAGAGGAACAACACTTGTTATTACTCTTTCATTGTTGCTTTCAACACTTGTATCCTTCTCCACTTTCACACATGCCTTCTCTTCTTCTGCGTTTCCGGTAAGTTTTTTTTTTTTTTTTCCGAAAGTTTTTCCCATTTCTGATTTTTGGATGAGCAGGAATTTTTTTTCCTGGATGCTTTTTCTTTCTCAATAGTGCTTTTTTTTCTTCTTTTTCTTGAACTTTTTTCATCTGTCGGTGTGTTTAATCACTGTTCATGGATGAGATACTGGTGTGTTTTGTTTTTTTTTTTTTAAAAAAATAATCTTAGTTATTTGCTTATTGTAAGGAAATGTTTTGAGTTGCACACGGAAGTTTATTTTAGGAATTGAATCTTGCTAATTTTTTCTTGTAGGGGGTGGGGTGGGGGTTAAGAAATTCCTGTGTTGAGGTGTGATTTTAGTATATTTGAGAAGACAGAAGATGAAAAGATTGAAGTTGCTCTCGTTGAGATTTTCTTCTTTGGTGAACGTTTTGGTACCTTGAAATAAATAAGAACTTTTTAATGTACTAATTAATGGATTCAATTGACTTGGTTTGGTTGGTTATACTTGTGTACCTAATAAAGAGGCCATTAATTATAGATCACAGATTTCAGGACCGCGTTTTTTAATTTTGGAAGCGACGGGTGAGGATTTTTTGTCGTTACGTGTTAGAATTTTAGCAAATCCAATTAAAAATTAGTTTTTTGAGTGAAAAATATTAAATTTTTCTCTCGCGTCATGATGTGCAATGGAAGGATATTAAATTACTTGTTTTCATCCATACTAATTAAGTTTCATAATGCTCGGTTCCGCCTTGTGGTTAACTTAACATGTATATTGTAAAGGTCTAGCTGAGCTCAGTTGGATGAACATGGTGTATAAGTTATTGTAAACTCCTGACATTGTCTTCGATTTCTACCGATAAAAAAAAAAATTTAACATGTATACTTGCTTTAGGAAAGTTTCTTTCATGATGAATTTGTTAGGATGGTTAATTTATTGCATTTTATTGTCATGGACATGATGCTTACTTCTTACTACTCTTGTAACTTGTAAGAGTCCCTTAATTCCTATGAGCTATGGTTTGTTGTGCCACTAGAATGATCATCATATTAGAGATGAACCGGACTCTGGAACATGCTTATGTTGATGCTGCCTAGTACCTAGGTTATTTGGTACCTGCGCTGGTTATCATTTTTTAGTTTATTGGCTTCTAGTGCCTTACACCTTGCAATTAACTGTGTGCAGGAACTGAATCCTATAAAACCTAGGCACTCACGTCTTCTAAGGAGTGCCATGCAACGCCAAACTGTAAGAATTAATTGAGCAGTGAATGCATTTCAATTTTCAAGTCACTTTAACTGGCTGGTGGATGTTGATTTTGTATTATATTATTTTCTCCTTGTTTAGCCTACATCACAGCTTTCTGAAATATGGTCACCTCTGGAAAGCCAAGGATGGAAACCTTATGTTGAATCAAATAAGCCAAGTGAGTGACATTATTATCATTTACTCGTATGCTCTTATAGCTTTGAGAGAATACATGAACATTTTTGGTATATCTACTGGGAGTACTGGCTCATTTGATCTTTCTGTGACTTACAATTGAATTAAAGCAGCATTACCAGAGAAGTCCGAGGGATATATCCAGGTCTTTCTTGATGGAGGTTTGAACCAACAAAGGATGGGGGTAGGTATATGAAGCCTTTTAAAAGTTAGATCAAAAGTTTCCTCGTGTGTATGTGTGAAAAATGATGTATAATTTGAACTTAGTGTTTAATTATTTTGTGTAGATATGCGATGCAGTTGCTGTGGCAAAGATACTGAATGCTACTCTGGTGATTCCATACCTTGAATTAAATCCTGTATGGCGAGATTCAAGGTAATTGCCGACACCATCATTGCGTTTATTTATCCCATGGATTGTGTGTTATGAAATATTGAGGTTGCGTATGTTTTTCTGCAGCTCCTTCATGGATATATTTGATGTGGATCATTTCATTGATGTATTGAAGGATGATATTTCTATAGTTAAAGAGCTGCCTAAAGAGTTCACCTGGAGCACAAGAGAGTACTATGGCTTGGCTATACGAGAAACCCGAATCAAGGCTGCACCTGTGCATGCATCAGCCCACTGGTACCTGGAGAATGTTTTGCCTGTTCTACAGAGGTTGGTATCTACCTGAATTTTTTACATTAAATACTAATGCATGACCTAAAAGTTCAGGTCCAAGTATTATAACAATAGTTGATTCAATTATATGCTGGATATTGCTGCGGACTATTATATACTACTATATTTATTTATGAAGATGGGGTTGAGTTTAAGGTGTATATTGTGCGGAAGCTGTTATGATATACTCTCTGAATTATGAACTTCTGTATGTTTTATTTGGTGCAGTTATGGTATTGCTGCAATCTCTCCATTTTCTCACAGACTGAGTTTTGACAACTTGCCTATGGATATTCAACACCTACGCTGTAAAGTCAACTTCCAAGCTTTAACCTTTGTTCCTCATATCAGAACACTTGGAGATGCCCTTATCAGCCGCCTTCGCTATCCTGAAGGCTTAGCTGGAGAAATGGGCTCCAACTACCTCCAAGAGGTCACTGGTGCAGGTGCTAGGAAAAATGCAGGGAAATTTGTTGTTCTACATCTCCGATTTGATAAGGTATTACTCTTCATTTGTTTGATAATCATCTGTGTACAAGTTTGTAATGTTCGCATCTTTGTTTTATCCTTTTATTTGTGGAAACATTGTTGCTCTACCAATACATGCATTTATCTGTAAGTTAATAATTTGGATGTATAAAATGTTTTATGGCAGGATATGGCAGCCCATTCGGCCTGCGATTTTGGTGGAGGAAAAGCTGAAAAATTGGCCCTCGCAAAGTATAGACAGGTTATTTGGCAAGGGAGGGTTCTTAATTCCCAATTCACTGATGAAGAGTTGAGGGGTCAAGGCCGTTGCCCGATGACACCGGAAGAGGTTGGATTGTTGCTAGCAGCTATGGGATTTGACAATAGCACTCGTTTATATCTTGCCTCTCACAAGGTAAAACATGTTGCTTGGTTTGACACAGTAGAGACTTATTCATCTGAATTAGTTCTTGTATTTTCTAAAATTTAGGAAAGTGGTTATGTTTTCCTTGGTTTTAAGTGAAGTTGGTTGTGTTTTTCAGGTCTATGGTGGAGAGGCAAGGATTTCAACTTTGAGGGAATTATTTCCTCTGATGGAAGACAAGAAGAGCCTTGCTTCATCTGAAGAGCGTTCTCAGATAAAGGGAAAAGCTTCTCTATTAGCTGCACTTGACTACTATGTTGGCTTGCATAGTGACATCTTCATCTCTGCTTCCCCAGGAAATATGCACAATGCATTGGTGAGTTGTGCTAAGTGCTTTTTTAGATGTCTCTAATTGAAGGTTAAATTATTAACTAGGTCTGTACTATTTGGGAATTTTCTAATAGTTCTCTGTACTATTATTTTTAATTGAGTCCGTAAACTAAAAAGGTAGTCCCCATATTTTTTTGGCAGTTTCAAATTGTCAGAAAATGACAATTTATGGCGGCTTAAAAAAGACTAGGGAGTCAATTAAAAAAAAATTACAAGATCAAGGATCTAATTTAAAAAAAAAAAATAGTTTAGGGACTTGAAAATCCTGAACTAGTTCAAGGATTTACTACTTGAACCCTAATTAAATTAGTCTACAACTTAGACTTAATCCATTCCATAAGTAAACTAGTCTACAACTTGTTCTTATCCATTCCATTTATTTCATGTTGGCCCCAAAATAAATTTTGAATTAATTATGCGGTGCATTTTGGCCCATGTCATCAAATGTCACTAAATGAATTTTTCATTTGGAATTTTACTTAAAAGAAACCTGTAGTTGAAACTGTTCAATTCTAATTACGTTAACAAAGCTTCTTGTTTTGAAAGTTTCAATAAATATCACCACAATGTTTTTATTTTCATGAATTAATGTTTTGATGATGATGATGATAGGTTGGACACCGGACATACTTGAGCTTAAAGACTATAAGGCCAAATATGGCATTGATGGGTCAGCTTTTCCTGAATAAAACAATAGAGTGGTCAGAGTTTCAGGATGCAGTGGTTGAAGGCCACCAAAATAGACGAGGGGAACTAAGGCTGAGGAAGCCAAAACAATCAATATATACGTATCCAGCTCCTGATTGCATGTGCCAAGCTTAGTAGTGACTAGTAGTAGTATATACTTAAATTATTATTATTGCTCACGGATGTAGCCTGTGTATTTTATAGTTCGGTGTCTTATTATTTAACATTATATCTAGTGAAAATAAAAAAAGCTATTTACTGGAGTTTGTTATGTTGTTCTTGATAAGAGTGCTTGAGAGTGAGTTGTGTATTGTGTGGGAGATGTATTTATCAGATGATGGCATTCTTAGCAGGAGCCAGCCATATTATTAATTTACAATTTTATAATTCAATAACATGAGCCATATTGTTGTTTATCATTATTTAATTATTATAAACTAGATTGTAGCTTAGTTTTCATACTAGTGGTGTTATTATAGGAGAAATTATTGTATGGTTCAGGACTACTGTGATCTTAAGTTATTTGTATAATGTAATTGAGTGTTATTAATATTTTTTTTCTGGGAGTGATAATTTTTTGTTACTATGAACCTTGATTTGTTTATCAATATTCTCATATGAAATAGCTATTGTGATTTGTCAGCCCTCATTTGCGTGCTTCACGGGCGTCACACTAGGCTAATCATTGTCGGGTCTACAAATTTGTACATTTCAAAATGGTTGGAATACTTGATTAAGTGTTTCATTTGGGATAGTATTTTTGCCTACCCTGATAAGAAGGTATTGTCTTTTTCTTTACTATTCGCGACTCAATTGAATTTGTCTTGGGCATTCAACCAATTGGTAAAAACGAAGTAAGTAACTTTCATTAGCTGTTAAATGAAATTGTGCGACTTGTCTCTGCAGTTCATTTTTCATCTTCAAAGGATCCAAATTATTTTGTGGAGGAAATAATTGATGTGAAGCCTTATCTAAAGTTTGTTCCATTTGGTCCCATTTTTTTTCCGACTGGCTGACTCAATAACCAAGTTTTTGATCAGTTCGTTTGTCTTTGGCATTCCGCCACTTAGTTGAAAAGAAAGCACGGGTAACTTTCATTAGCTGTGCAAGACCAATAAATGAATTTCAATTGAGGCAGATTCTTTTTCATTTTTATCTAGTTTTTACTATTAACAGTTTAGTTTAATTGTGAAGGCCTGAGTGTAAAATAATTTTACACCTCTTTTAATCATAAATTATAAATTATAGTGAATATAATTTTTAAGGTAATTTTGTAAATATGAACAACCTTATTTTATATAGTGGTTTCTGATTGAATAATTATGTACCGTGAGTGCGTAATTTTTTTTCTTTTTTAAAGTTTGTATATTTTGGTTAAATTTAAAGGAAATTTAGTCATGAATTTCTCAGACCAAAATTCAAATTTAATGACATTGTTAAAAATAATAGATTTTAATAATGTGAATAATGCAAATTATATATTATGTCATTATATACTAATAATGTAAATAAGGCAAATTATATAATCTAAATAATTGATTGGATAATATTTTCACCAAGTCACTCAGAGGACAGAGGTCCTCCATTTATGCGGTGTATGTGATTTATATGATCTACCTTGAGAAGTGTTAGAAATAATTATTGTAGTAATAATAAAAATAGAGGAGATTATAGGTTGTGCAATTATCCTTTTTTCTATATAAATTGGAATAATTATCTTGAATGAAAGTTGTTTTAGGAATTATATTTCGATGATAATATTTTTAGGAGTTTTTTTTTAAATTTATCTTTTTCAATCTATTTTTTGTATATTCAATTTTAATATTTTTAAAAAATTATCAATAATTAAAAATAACTTTGTATGGCAATAAAGTTATTTACCATACATTTAAATGATTAAAAAGACTAGTTAGGATGAAAAGATACATCGTCTCATCTCCTAGAAGCAAATGAGCCATGCTCGAAGGAAGATTGAGCAAAACATTAGATTCTTTCTATCTAAATATGAAACACACAGCAATTCAAATCCCATTGCAAATAATATTTTATCATTTGTACTTTATTGCTTTAGTGATGGAAAATAGAGAGTTCATCCTCAATCAACTAACTCAATTATGTGCTGAGTCAGAGTAGCACACTACCTTATTAAAAGTCATTATCACACCATACCTTAGAGATCAGCCAACAAAACATTAGAAACTCCTACATACTAGTATTTGCAAAAGCCTATTGTTTATGAAATTTCCATAATGATCTCTGATTAGACCCGCCCAAATAATAAGGGTTGGTAATAGTGCATTAGTGCTCCCATACACATTTAAAACCCCACATATTTTAAGGGTGGTTTTATACAACGATAGTTGTATTAACTATTATGTATAGTACTCCCATTAGCACCGCTGGAAAGTATCATAGGCACATGAAATATGCAACCCAATAACACCTGCGCCTTACAAGTCAACGCGGTGGCATTTTTTGAAATTCCCACAAATATGAGTTTATTTATAGCACATGAACACGGGAATAATAGCAACGAATCTACAGAGTTTTCCATCCATAGCAACCAGTTTTCATCCATTTCAAAATTTAGCGTATAATGTTATGTTATAATTTGAAAAATGACTAAAATATATTTTTTTTATAAAAATATTCAAAATTTGTTCTTATAAAATTTTTAGTACATTTTTTTTTAGGAAAATTAAAATGTGTTGTTATTAGACCCGAAACAAAGTTCGGATTATCTAAACCTACATATATTATTTTTGTACATCGATTATATCGTATGACCAATATAAAATACGTTGCTGATTCCGAATTCAAATTCATGACCAATAAGTCACCAAGCCATAACTTTACCACTGTGCAAGGGTTCGCTTTCAATTATATGCATATCGATATAAAAAAATTACCGTTCAGGCCAAAAAGTGATTCATTTTTATTTTGTGAGAAGAAAAATACACTAAAAATTTGTAAAGGCAATTTTTGAATATTATTATATTTATGAGAATGAAAATCATATTTTAATCTTAAAAAATAAATTATGTTTGTTCAGAACAATTGACACTTATTTACACAAAGCTGTGTTTACAATCCATTACTTTATGATGTTCTTTAAAAATGAAGTGTACATCCAAGTTTTATAACTATTCATTCGTGGATGATCTTCTAGTAAAATAAAAATCCATAGTAAACAATTTGACAGTATAATCCAATAATTGATGAAAGCCATTTTCCTTATATTGCTGAAACAGCAAAAAATAAGAGATATATGACAATACAGCTGGAGTCCTTTGTAAAAGGGGTGTGACACATGGAAGCGATAATATATACAACTTCCTAGGGGTGGGAAACTGGTTCAAAGCAGTGTACTATTGAACTTGGAACATAGCTTTCAAACAACTAAGGATGTGTTTGGAAAACCGTTGAAATCCCGTTGAACGAACATTTCCCACTTTCCAATGTACAAAAGAAGAAACAAGAGTGGTGTTGGATTGGACTTACATTGGACGTAACCGCAATACAAACACGAGCTAACTAGTCAAACTAGCTGCTTATAATAACTAGTCATTTCCATCTGGAGCCTTTGGAGATCCATTTCCACCCTGCAATGCAGCCATTTCCTTTGCTTCTCGAGATGTCACATTGTCAATCTCCTCATCAATGGGAAGTGTCCTCTTTGATCCCTCCAATGCAACACCTAGTACTATATTCTCTTCAAGAACAGTCCTGGATGCATGAGGCTGTGCAGCAGGTTTCTTTTCCCCTTGCTGTTTCGTTGGCATATTCGTATTAAATCCACCAGTTTTCTCAGCATTGTTAGTTGAGGAGGAGGACACTACATTGTCAGAGTCAATATTTGGCTTTGTGTTTTTAGTGGTATGAATCTTGGATTGTTTGACATCTACGGCCTTCGGGGCTGAATTATCCACTACCAAACCAGTAACTTTGGATTTAGAAGGAGATTCTGGCACCTCCACGTTCTCCCTGCTTGAATCTGATTTCAGAGGCTTGTTTTCACCCACTTCAGGATCAGGTTTGGGTGTCACAACTGTCTTAGAGTTTCCATTTGCATCAGAGTTAGGTGTCACAACTGTTTTAGAGTTTCCATTCGCATCAGAGTTAGGTGTCACAACTTTGTTATCCCCCTCAGTGTCAACTTTGGTTCGCGTAGCTGTCTTGTTATCTTGATCAACAGCTGGCCGTGTGGATCGACTTTTCTTATCATCTCCATTGATCTTATAAGATGGTTCGATCACTAATAATGGACGGTTAGGTACTGTCCCAGCACCACGACCAAATGTCGAATCTGCAAATGGTATGTTCTCCAAGTCAGCATCACTGTATATTTTCTGCAGGGTACGGACCGGTGTGGCAAGTCGGGCTCGGTGATGGCCAATAACTCTAAGAAGATCCAATAGTACAGCTTCCTATTTTTCAAAACTCAATAGATGAAACATCAGCTAAATCCTTGAACAATAATACTAAATAGAAAGAAATCTTATAGTTTATGAGATGCCTTATCTCACGGCAGATATTCTAGATAAATATGGAAGTTATCATACCTTAACACACAGATATTCTTCAAAATGTGAGGTCTTAACAAAACAAGACACCAGAATCTGTGAAAATCATAGATAAGAAATGTAATAAATATATAATACTGCTGGATATTACATAGATAAACATGGGAAATAGTCTGGTTTGATGAAAGTTCCAATCAGTTAAACGTAAGCATGGAAATCTAATTGAACACGATAGATGCACATGTAACAAAAGCAGGTAAGTACTGAGTCCCTTATAGTAGTACTTTTATCAGGTTTAGACACTAAACCATGTAGACTATCAACTTATTTGTTTTGAGTATTCATTAACTATTTTTAAGGTTTAGGGATTATAAGTTTCTAAAAACCCTATTTTGGACAGTGAATACAGCATTAACAAAAGTATCCTAAGTATTTAAACATGATATTTACCATGAAACCTCAAACTAAATTAAAACTGATCTAAATATAAAGCATAAATAGAGAAACTGATTGCTGCTCTCTTGTCAGTCCAGGGGTAGGGTTTAAAGCATGAATCATGACTATAGAAAGCACACGAAGTTAAATCACAGATTACAAAAGACACATCTGGAACTGAAAGCCAAGTTAATCTATAAAATGCAAAGTACAGAATGAATTCTTTGTCGATAAATTGTTTATGGCATATGATGTACTGTAGTTAACTATTTATATAAAAGAGGAATATAGAATAAAATTGTATTTAAGATCCCCGTCAATTAGCATAGAATCATTGGTTTGCAAGATTAAGTACTTCATACTAACCAAAAGTGCCTGATTTTCAGGATTTATGTTGTCCAAAAACACTCTCCTGTGCAACCTCTGCTGCTCAACTTGAGGATTTTTGGCTAAGACTTTCCTCATGTCAGCAACAATGTTCTGCAGAAGCATTAAACCATTTGTCACATCACAGGGAAAATTATCATTAAATGCTCAATGTTGGTGAAAAACAATTAACTATAAACAATAAAACTGTTTCTTACATTAATCTTATTTACATCCAAATGACTAATGGCTAGATGGGTTTTAATTCGCCAATGTGTTTTTTGAGTAAGGTTCCGCACAACATTCACTGTAAATTTGTGGTTTGGAATGTGAACAGCTTCACGATCTTCACCTCTAATAATTGTTGGTGACCACCAGCCAACATGCTGCATAGCATGAAAACATCAATGCTCAAAAGAATGACTCAAGGGTATCAAAAAGAAAAGATATGGTACATATTTAATGTAAGTAATTCCCACATTCAAAAGCTAAAAGGTGCAATATAACACACCTCGACAGTACCAGAAACCTCATATCCTTCAATCTTTGTTTGAATCCATTCATTAACCACAAAAGGCCGGGTTGCATGAATCATCACACTCGAAAGGAAGTTTGTAAATATCTAAACAAATATCATTTAACGTCAACAGGTGCCACAATAACATTTTGGCCACTAAAATACAAGGGAATTATGATGTTTAGAAGCAATGATAAATCCCACACCTCACGACCAGCAAGGGTCAACAAAACTGTCCCAAGACCTCCTGCAGTAACCCATTTCTGGGTAGAGAAGCCCAGCAATTCCATGAACAGTGAAAAGGCAGCTATCCATACTGCAGAGTAAACAGCTTTGCCAGCAAATTGGAATCCCATCTAACAATGACAGACAATTTACTATGTCATTGAATTTGACCATAACTAATAACAAAGCAATACACCAAAATCCAATTTTTTACAATTATCTTCAATTGGCATTGCAGTTGCCAAGCAATACACCAAAAGCTACCAGTCTTCCATAAATGATATATCAAATAAATACATACACCCATGATGAATTGTTTTAGCCTATGTACATAGAAAAAGATATAGCCATCATATATTCAAAAGTTATCAGTTCTACATGTTCTTCTGTAGATAGAAGTTTAGCAGATTGATAATCTTCAGAATGTGTAAAACAAATTGATAGGGAGAAATGCTAAATCCAAAAGCTGAAAAATTTCACATCATTATATAGCTGGGCAACTATATTGCCCAACTAATGTCACTGGCTGACTGATTTAAAAATCAAGTTTCAATAGAGTCATAATAATAATAGCAGTTAAATTTATGACAGCCAACAGGTAATAACATAAATGGAGATGACAATATATTTTAAACTTCATACAACTATAATATCAGCTGTCTATTCAAAAAGAAAGATACAGACATTTCTAGTCTCACTTGCATCAGTACTCTCTGCCAAGAATTTCTGCGCTTGTTGAATTACACTGCACAAGAGTATTGCACAATTAGTTTATGGAAGAAAAACTTAGTAATCATTTTAAGTTTGAACCCAAAATCAGACTGAAGTACTCAAGCTGGCTACAACAATGATAATCTTGAACGAATTATAGTTGAATGGTTCCATCATAAAGCAAATAAAAAGCCATGAGACAATAAATATGTAAGGTATCACAATTTGTCATAACAATAGAGAATCAGACAATTTCTCTCCTAAAAGAGGAAGAAAAGCCCAAAGAACTTAAGTGCTTAGGTGCATCATTAGGTGACCAAATTATTCATCAGTTTCAAGAGATCAAATGAAGATGAGAAAATAGGTGCACCTTGACAAACAATAGGCGAAGGCCAGTACTGTTGATAATGATCTTACAAAATTCAAAAGTCGTTCCTTAACAACCTGGCTAGTTTCTGAAGGTAGGATTAATGGCTCCAATGCTCTGCAATTTGTTAACAATTCAGTACAGGAGAATAGGCACAATAAAAAAAAATATAACGTATTCAGAATCTGTTATAGTTATTGTCATAACAGAGAAACCTGCAAATAAGTATTGCTCCAGTCCATAACAGTAATGGCTGAAGGTAAGAAGTTACTATATAGTAAGTGGTACTTTTCTTCCAGCTACTATCACTCCTCTGCAATATCAAACTTAGGTATTAATTACATTGAATCAGCTCATGCAAGGATGAAAAATAGAACATCTGCAATATAACCTGAAAAAGCAATTTCCTTGTCTGAAACAATAATGGACCAACACCCCATACAGCAAAAATGATAACACCAACTGCAGGAATCAACTTTACTATGGTAGGACTATTTTGTAACACATTACAAGACCTGCATAAAAACACATAACATAAGTGTATACTTTAAAATACATGGAAGTTTCTAAAAATATATCCTTTCATATCTTAGATTATCCTCTAGAATCAGCTTGTTATTTCCTTATTATCACTTAGGATTGGTTACCATATTTCCAAATCATACCATGATTTGTTTCCTTAGATAGGATTATGATAAATAGAAATAAGGATTAGTACTCTAAGTTTTATGAACACATCAATACATTGTAATACATCTCAATTAATTTCAATTATCACTTCATTCTCTTTTATCTCTCTTCATCCTTCTATATCTAAAACATTGTAATTTTAACATATACAAACAAAAAAACAAGTAGATTGCTTATATTTGTACACTTATTGGCAGTACAAACACAAAAAACTACCTAGCCAACACTGTAGCAGCCACCTTAACAGCAGGAAGCTCATTTGGTTGGCCTAAAAAACAATGACACTTAAAAGAGCTGGATTTGCAAGATAATGTATGTGGTGGCCTGTTTATATGACGAAGGTGTTGAAAACCCCTGCATTCCTGTCTCATGAACTGCAATAGAAGATGTCTTACAATAGAATGTAACAAAAAGAAAATGAATGTACAATTTCTTAATTTTGAAAAGACATTATCAGGTTATCTTTAATACTCTAAAGTAAACACTCAGTCATCAATGAATCCAGGCACACAATGAACAACTTCAACATTATTGCCTGACAATATTGCAGAAACTGGTAGAATGCTAATGAATAAGACAATAAGAGCCAGTTTAGGTAAGCTTCTCCACAAACACTTATAAGAGATGAAAACAAAATGAATCAAGGAGAAAAATGAATCAAACTTCTCTGATAAGTTAAAAATAACTTACGTGCCTTGATTATTTAAATAGCTCTCCCATCTAACTACTTCATAAGCATCTATAAACTTAACAAAGCATGATATTCTTACCTTAGAAAAGTCTTAACAGTTGGGCTTTATAATTGAAAAGCTCTCATAAGCTAGAAGCTAATCCAAATTAGACCTAAGTCATTTACAGAAGTAAAAAGAAAGCCTAAGATTTTAAGCCACGCAAAAGACCATTTGCTGTTAAGTGTATTATAGATCAACAAAAACAAAAGCCTTGTCCCACTAGGTGAAGTCGGCTACATGGATCACACGACGCCATTGAGCTCGGTGAAAGTATTATTCACCATAAAATCCCCTTACCCGTTTCATAGGACTACAGCCATGCAAACTACTTTGCTCACTGGTGCTTCCAGTGGTCTTTATTTCTCACCATTTCTTCTATTGGTGTCACACCAATACTTCATCGTGTACAATCATTTCATAGTATGTCCTTTCTTATGTGGTCACACATCTATCTTAACATTCTCATTTCTACTACTTTCACCTTTTTCTCTTATTATAGATCAAACCACAAAAAAAAAAAAAAAAAAAAAAACTCCCAAGACAAAAACATGATAAAAGACAAGAAACTGTGTATAAACAAAAACTCAACAATAACAAGAAGTCTATAATTCAAAAAATAAAAAAGACACATCAATGTGTCATGCTAAAATTTTACAACAATACCATGAAAATATTTTGGCACACCAATTCCACGAGTTAGCAGCAGGCAACAAGACCATATCACTATATTTTAAGAACATACCGAAATAGGATATGAAGGACCTGCACTAAATAAATGTAATTTGCCACGATCCGTTGCCCTCTGTAAACCATAAAGTGATATGAAGGTGACAACAGATGCAAAAATAATGAACCTTGCACAAAGAATACAGACATATAGAGAATTTCTGTACCGAATGTTTATTGCAGTCCAGGTTCCTGCAAAGTCCCAATCCATGGGACAACTGCAGGGAACCGGGAAGAGCCATTATTGTATCAAAACAGATATCCAAGAAGGACTCACTAGTAGCCGGAGAATGTTTAAATATAGTTTAGTATTTCAGACTTTTTATGCAATTCGACACGTTCTATGCAGATCAAGTGCTGCTGACGAACTTTGATAATCTTTCAACTCAGCTACCTGCAGTTAAATTGATTTTGATTATATGACCATCAAAAGGTTAAAGGATACCAAATATGTACATATTTCTGAGCCGAAATTCCAGTAAAGCTCTAGAATCTTGATAGAAGGCATCACAAAACATAGAATAAGAGACCTATATCTCTAATTATCTCTAGCATCTAGGGAGGTTTAGGTGTACAAGTTTTGGGCCAACTAAATCCACTATCCTTGCACCACCATCTCTTATGGTGTGTTTCCTTTAGAGATGAAAATAGAAGACAAATTTTTGAATTAAAGTAGAGTGTAAAAGGTGTGAGTCCCACTTAAAAAATACAAAGATCATCTCCAGTATAATTTCCATCTTCCCTTCCAAACGTTTGGGTAAGCATTGACAAAATTGATTCGGGTAAAATTAACTTTGAACTGATATGATTTATGTTTAGCTGTTTTAATTCTAAAAGCAAGTTAGCGGGAAAACTACCTAAAATTGCTTCAACTCAAAGTCAATTCCTCAACAAGAAATCAAACTATGAACATTTGGCTAAAATTGTTGTAATTGTTATTTCAACGTGATTCTGGATAATCTCACATGAAACCAAATATGTACTAATTTAGCGTTAAAACCCTTACACCTTAGAATTTTAAGTCAGCCCTGAACTCACAGTTTCATCACCAAAACGGCAAAACACTAAAATTAATCTCCCCCCCCCCCCCCCCCCCCCCCCTTTCTCCAAATGAGAAAAAAAAAAAAACTTGATAACCCCTTCATAAAAAGAACCTGAATTTGCTACTTACACCAGAATAATTGGGAGGGGGCAGGATTAAACAAACAAAACAGCTATTAGACTGTGAAATTCAGATAAAGCTGGGCTGGGAAAACTAAGATATGCACATAAAAGATTATAAATTTGGAAACTTTGGAGAATGGGTTGGTTACCTCTGACTCTTCAAAGCTTCCACCCGCCAATGGTTTTTTGTCGGCCAGCTTTTACGAGGCGCAGCGCAAAGGAAGAGAACAGAGCCATTATTTTTTGTTTTTATTTAAAATTAAAAAATAAATTGATTGAAGTTTGATTTCTTGTGGGCCCGACCGAATGGCTCGCATTTGTGCACCAGAAATTCGCATGTTGTCTTGTCAGCCATAGTTTTGATTTCCACGTGTCCTCTCAGACATTCGCTGCATCCATCCGCACACACACCAGTGGTCATTTTTTTTCGCTATCTTATTATTGGTGTTTTTGTTGAGATAAAATTTAAAAATAAAAAATGTGAGTCTTTTATGAAAACAAGTGGTCAAAGGAAGAGACATCTGGGCTAGTCAGTGAGATAGGAAAATGAAACTCTAGTTTTAAAGTATTTTTGTGATCTTCATGGTTGAAGTTTATAATTTTTTAATTAGAGTTTCATTTACACAATAAAAAATATTAAAAATTAGCTTACATTATTAAAGTACAATTTTAATTTTAAATATTACTACTATAACAGTATTATAGAAAATATGTGTAAGTTGTAGGTAACTCCTTAGTAAATTAATCAACATTTAGCAATTGAATTGCTTGAGAAATTTTAAATAATAGGAGTAAGTATGTGAAAAGATAATGTGAAAATTTTAAAAAAA
Source organism: Glycine tomentella (assembly GCA_007407185.1). Lineage (NCBI taxonomy): Eukaryota > Viridiplantae > Streptophyta > Magnoliopsida > Fabales > Fabaceae > Glycine > Glycine tomentella. The sequence goes on from PYAF01005594.1 coordinate 2,673,087, forward strand.
CATTGTTTTAAAGTTAAAACTTACATAAATGTTTTACGAACTGTGAAACTCTGAAAAAGCAGAAGTTTTAGAAGCTGTGTATAAATATACATTGCAAACTTATGGAAGATCAATCATGAGGGGCAAAAATATTAGCTTATATAAAAAGGAACTAGGTGTAATTTATGGAAGTGCATTGAAAGCCAACAAAAAGAATACACAAGGTAAAACAAATGGATTTCATATACAATCTAGAAATTTCCAGTTCTTTGCGCATGACAAGATTTTCTTCAAGACCGCTCCTCAAACGTTCAGCAAATGACTTCCATATTCTCAATTCAAACTAAGTTTCACTTTTTTCACATATTCTCTCATCCAATTCAATGTTTTCCCTGTCTAAAGCATCATAAACTTAAGTTGTTCTTTGAAACCATCTTCCATATGCAAAGCCTTGTGCCTATCAAATTCGTTGTGTGGCAAAGGCAGCAGTTCATTGGCAAGTCCATAGGACTCAACCTGCATCATCAAACATGCTGCTTTCTCTCGCTCTTCATTGATATCTTTCTTGGAACTGATCAAAACAGCATCTTTCAACTCCAACTGCTTCATCAATTGAAAACACTTCTTGTTCAAATTTGAGACTTCATCTTCCAGACGCTTTCTCAGGCTTTCTTCATGAGCAAGGGCTTGGTTGCACATCTGTAACTGGTGTTGCAGATCATGTGATTTTATTTTATGATAGTCTAACAAAGACTTCAATGAGGAAATCTCATCAAGCAATGTAGATTTTTCCAACAATAAGTTAGTTTTGTATGGTTGATTTAGAGCTCATTTATAGTATCGCATCTAAGATTAATGACCTAAACAAAGTTAGGTTTAGTTTACAGAATAAGTGGCATCCCCACATCCAATTATGAGTAAAGGAATTTTAAAATTTTTTTGGTGGAATGAGTACAAAAAATGTTATTCTCCTTATTTGGAGATTTTAGTTTTTGTTTGTACTTGTTTCCTTGGTAGATAAAGACAAATCCTTTATAAATATTGCTCTAAGATGGGGTGAGAATTCCTTTGATGCCTAGGCCTACTAGATTATTGTGGAGGCCAACCAAGGGGAAAAACTTTATACACCCCTGACGTTTCAACCAACTGAACTAGTAAGTCAATTATACTAAAAACTAATTAATGTTGATACATATAACATTAAATTTTTTTAATGTATATTTAATACACGTATAAGTTTACATAATAAATTATGTAAAAATTAATTTTGATCTGATAATTAAAGTATTTTTTACATATAAAAATCATAGTTTTAAATAAAAATCATAATTTTAATAAAAAATTGCAGGTCTAATAAAAATTATATTTGTATTTACAGGTTAAATTAAAAATTATATCTGTATTAGATCTACAAATTTTTATTAAACTTATAATTTTTATTTAAATCTATGATTTTTATATGTAAAAAATACTTTAATTTTTAATAAACTGTAAATACAGATATAATTTTTAATTTAACCTGTAAATACAAATATAATTTTTATTAGACCTACAAATTTTTATTAAAATTATGATTTTTATATGTAAAAAATACTTTAATCATCAGATCAAAATTAATTGTTACAAAATTTATTATGTAAACTTATATGTGTATTAAATATACATTAAAAATTTAATGTTATATGTATCCACATTAATTGGTTTTTAGCATAATTGACTTACTAGCTCAGTTGGTTGAAGTGTCAGATTAATAATCTGAATGTCACAGGTTCGAAATCCAAATGTATCATTATTTGGAAAAATATTTTTTAAATTAAAAAAAAAGACTTACTTACGGATTGGGCCAATCCGTATGGCCCATACGGATTGGACAGTCCATATAACTCAAAAAAGAAACTAAGTGTATAAGTTTTTTTTCTTGTGTATAAAGTTTTTCCCCCGACCAAGTCATTATGGAGGCCAGTCAGGCCTGTGGGGAGGCTAAAATTCTTTTGGGCCTTTAGGCCCCTCCTTGTTAGTTGTTACCAAATAAAAATCATAAACATGTTAGGAGGGGAGAGAAGTTCCTTTATCCAGAATCAATTTTTCAATATGAAATTAAGTATGTAAAAAATTATATTAATTAATATTTTAACATGATTTATAAAAATCTAATATGAAATCAAACACACACTAAGCATATGTTTGGAAACGATTATAAGACATAATTTTTCACGTTCAACAAATAAATAAAAAAGGCAAAAGCAAGAGTTGGTTGCTTCAGACATGTGACTTTTTTTTCACGTCAAATAGGTTTTTCAAGCATTTCCAAACACATTGTAAATATTTACCTAAGTCACGCTAACTAATAGTTTGTATGTGTTGAGAAATGTGTTTTGTAAAAATGATTTTGAGTCAACGTGATTTTGTAGAATTAATTCTAAATAAATGTAATTTTTTATAACATAATTTTTGTTTGGATAATAAATATTAGAAAATTGATTTTGACACAATATTATTTGAAAAATCTTGAAATTAAAATTAATTATAGTTGCATAATTACCAAAATATACTTAAGTTCAACTAAGAATATACATGAAACAAATAACATAACTCATGTTATATATAGTTGATGTAAACTCCAATAACTTCAATTAAACTAGAGTCTAAAACTTAGAATCATGTTTCTAACATAATATGCAATATCATGGTGAGTAGAAAAAAAAATCATATTTAATTCATCCTATACTCAAACTGAAATGTGTCATTCGGAGATCAAACACCTTTCAATGTGATTCTAAATATGAATCGAAACACACAAAAAGCTAGGGCCTTTCTACAATTTATATAGAGTAATATTATCATTTCATTTTTTTCATCTCTTTTTACCTTATTCATTTTATCTCTTCTTTTCTATTACATCTTCCCAAAATTGGAGCAGAACTACAACATTTTCGTGTTACAACAGATCAAGAATTAGTTAGCCAAAATGAACTAGCAAGAAACTAGAAAGGACAAACGAATGGATGATGGTGCCCAGGAGAAAGAAACCATGTGCAGGCACAAGGCCCCTCCAAAGCACATACATACGTATATACATACATACATACATATATATATATATATATATATATATATATCTATATTCCACCCTATCACATGCATCCTCAGCTACATGTAGCTATATGTCTAATTAGCACATACTACTACAACATACCTTGATGTGAGCCATTCACTAACCCAAATTGTAATGAAAATGACTACCTAAAGTACACGCGTACGTGCACACATTCCTTCTATCTCAACCTTACTTTTCTTCCACCATTGCCAATTGCATCCTTCTTTTCACTGTTCTTAAGTCCTATCATCTATGGTATATAGTCATCTCCTTCCTCTAGCTATGACAGTAATTTGAGGCTCTCTTTCATATTATCCACATAAATAAGAATAGGGGCCGGTTGCTTTTTGTCTCAACTTAACTCATCATGATATATAATTGGAGAGAGGCTTAACCTATCTCCTTAATTTACTCAATTTATGGCAATCATAGTTTATGTACTAATAAATTGGTGAATCAGAAGATTGAGGAATTAAGACTTTAATAACTAGGCAATTTAACTAAACTTATAAATGTTTGGAGGAGAGTTAGGAGAATTCAAAAATACTTTTTAATCTTTTATTCTTAGAACAACAAATTCTTCCTCTTTTAATTATTCTATATCTAACCATATATAGAGTTGCTAAATTGGTGAGACATTGGCTGTCTTTCCAGCGCAAGTTGCAAGCGTAGAGGAACGAAAATATCATGTTATATAGTACAAAATTCAGTGCTCCAGCATTTTGTCTTTTTGAGGAAAGAACATAAAAGAAGAATCATGATGATCAAATAAGGTCAGAAATCTCTTCCTCAAATAACCGTGAGCGACAGGGTGGGCACGATTAGCATTTTCTATTGTCTAGCTTCAAATGATTCTATGAACAATAGCATATCCTATAAATATAATTATAAAACCCAGTAATACTTTTAGTCAGGATGCACTTAGAAGAATTTTCTGTTTTGTTTAAATCAACAATTTGAAAAAAGTATTAGTCAAGAATTGGGCAGTTGTGTTGATCATACATAAATCCATACTTGTGAATTTATCCCACGAATATCATTGGTAAACATTACAGGATTTGACAAAACAAACTTAATTCTTTTCAATTTCTCTGCTGGTGGCTTTGTCTTGACGTTCAATTTTGTATGCCGATCGAAATTTCAACTAATATACAAATACTCCACTTGTCCATGAGAAATAACTAATATTATATAAATTCGCATGATCTTTGAAAAAAAATAATAATGAAGTCAATATTAAATTTAATTACTTATTATCATTTTATTCCTTAAACATATGTTAATATAACCGTATTATCTTTTAAGTCGACGTCACACAATGTGATTATTAATTTACACCTTCAGGACTTTTTTTATTATTATTATTCAAGAACAAATGTCATAATGCTTTTTAAATTCAAGAATTAAAACGACATGCTGTTCGAAAAAAAAAGAATTAAAACGACAGTTCACTCAAAAAAAAAAAATATCCAGCACAGACAATGGTAAAGAAAACTTACAGAAAAAAAAAAATAATAGTTTGCTGAAGTAACAAGGAAATAGAAAATAAATAAATAAAAATCTTGTGTTGTCGTTTGGTGTCTTGAGCACATGGAGTGCCCAAGTGGGGGAAGGTAAAGGGTTCACCTGCAAGTTAATTAACATGAAGTCAGGCTCAAGTACAAGTGGGTAGATATGTCCCACAGCCATGTTTTTGACACAAAGCAAGTGGCCACAATTTGATTTTTTAACAATTGTACTTTGCGGCCAAACTGATTACCTCAATTCATGTAAATCTTTATTGAGTTGGAAATTGTGGTTACGTGCGTTCTTTTTCAGTTTTTCCCAGATCAAGTGATTAATCAAGATTCTACAGCACATCAACGGGAAATAATAAAAAAAAAATGAATTAAAAACATGGTAGTTGAGTAATCTTGATCTTGTAAAAACTACTTTCCATACACAAGTCAACGTCACAAAACAGTGCACGGCATATTATGAAAATATCATGTATGAGACGATTGGCAAAAGGAACATTATCAATATTTGAATATACACAAAACCATTTCAAAATTAAATGAGATATAGGAGAAAGACAAATAAACAAATCTTAATTATAGAGAGAGGAACTTCATTAAAGATAAGCCATTTTACAATTTCAAGTGTTCCAACCATAAAGTGAACAATTCATCAATTTTTTAGCTAAACGTGAACATTTCATCAATGGAGTTTGATTTGTGGAATGATGAGTATGAGAGCAAGAGAAACGGTAACATGATAGCATTAACATGATTAATTTGTAACCGAATGATTATATACTTTTCCCTATGAAACGGGAAAACAGCCCTTTTAATCTGCTATCACGAAAAGTTTGATGCTACTTTTCCCAAAGAGTGATTGCCATGATTAAGTTCATTTGATATGGTTTTTCCTTTTCTTTTCAATCAACTTCTTAATCGTAGACACTGTACAATGTGTGCATTATTCTCTAATTTTCACCATATATAGGTCACATGTCAGTCTTTAATAAGTTTTTGAATTTGCTTGTGATGTCCTAAAAAAATTAGATTAGAAAGTGAATTAGAGCCTAAGATTCTTGGTGCATTTACTCAAGGATTTCTCAATAGTTTGAGCAATTCAATTTTACTAGTGCTGAATCAAACCTCACATTCTCCACTAAGAAAAACGCAAGAGTGAAAATCTCCAATACGCGGCTTTTTTCTTTGTTCTCATCTTTTTTCAAGTTTCAATTTGTTTTTCATCCCTTTTCAACTAGAACTTGACTAAAATCTCTTCAGCAACAAGTTTTGAATTTGAATTTTTAAATAAAAAAAGATATGATTAATATTTAATAATTGTATTTGATAGTTATATCTACAGTGATGTTAAAATTTCTTTCTTTCTCCTCTTAAAATCACATTATTTCTTTGTATTTTTTGTTTTTCTTCGTGGTAATAATAAAATACTTATAATTATAAAAATACTTTGATGCTAAAGTCATTAAACAAAAAAATAATTTTGATACAAAAATATATTAATGATTACTTTTTAAAAAAAAAACATAATCTAATTTATTTGTTTATTTACAATCATAAAATTAAGTAACTTTAAAAAAAATTTAAAAGTTATTTAAAATGACTTCTAACTTTAATCACATTTTATATTCTTTTCAGTTTCTAATTATTTTGAAAATTTAAAATAAAAGCAAGAATAAATTTTAAATTAAATTTTTAAATGACATTTTAGGAAAAAGTCGTTTCAAGTGAATTTATGTCTCTTTAGGTCCCTTTAGATGAATTTTTCCAACATCACTTTAAAAAAATAAAATAAATTTTTTTATTAGTTAATTTGTAAAAACTTTCTCATGTTAGTAATTTCTTTAAAATCTAACTTTTAAGTATCATAAATTATTTTTAACTTATGAATAGGTTTTTTCTTTTTTCTGTTTTATTCCTATAAATACTTATGAAAAGTTTATTTAAAATAGAACTTTATTATGTCTAGTTTTTTTTTTATCACTTCAATATAATCTTTTTATCTCTATATCTTCAAGGAATAATAACGTCAATTTTTGTGACATCCATTTTATTTTGTTTCTATTTTGTAGTTTTAGTTCTTTTTGCCTTTTTGGTTTGTTTTTTCATTTTAGTAATTCACGTAAGTGCTGCGTTATTTATCTTATCAACCCGACCGTACTCATACAGGTGGCTGTAATCTAATTCATGAGTTCAATTCCTTATCAATGACTTATAACTAACTACAGTGTTAAGAAACATGAAATTTACATAGCATGATTTGTGGGCGACACGACATCACTAAGTAATTCGACCTTGTTTTATTAAGCCTTTATCATTCCTTAACATAGTATATAATCATTTGAAGAAAAAAAAAACTGTTCTTTCAAAAGTATTAAAAAAATGGAAAATCAAGTGATTTGGAATTCAGGTTTATATCCAAAATAATAATAATAATAATTTAATAGTATATGCTAGCAAACCCTTTGGCGGCTTTAGGTATATTTTTAAAATTAAAAATTGATTTAGTAAACTACAAAAAAATTAAAAGAGCGTTACAAAAAATGATGATTTATTATTTTTTTAGGAGAAAGAGATATTATAGAAAAGGAAGAGGAAAAAATAAAAATGATCTAAAGAGATGTGAATTAAGTTTTGGAGACTCACTAGGTCAAAACATATCTCAAATCTGACTGAATACTTACAGAAATATTTTTAGATGGTCTACCAACAAAGTATTTGCATCAAGAAAAGAATTTGAAACTATGTCCTTATGATATAAAAAGATATAGTCATTATCTAAAAAATATGTATAATTAATATCTTTTTAAGAGTTAGGTTTGTTGAGACTAATACTTGATAGAGGTAACTAACTACTAGACTTATACTTATCTTGCATAGGTAGAAAAATACATAAACAATTAAATAAGAATTTAATTAGACTAATATAAGATTATTGGTTTTTTATAAAAAATTATTTTAAAATGTGTACCGATAATATTTTGTAATTAGTTGATAATATAAATAAGAGTTTAATGTTTATACTCTAACTATGTGAAATAGTTTTACATCATCATTCAATCAAAAAATAATTGTTTGAATTACTTTAAATTAAATATTTTAAAATTGTGATAGGATGATTGTTGAAATCTTTTTATATTTTCAGTACATAACTTTTTTCTCTATAAAACATATTAATACTACGTGAATAAAAAATAAATTCAATAAATAATATAAAAGTTTGTGAAAGTGTTTTCTCCTCTTCCAAAAGTTTTGATATTCTTTTAACATGTACAACAAAATTTAGGTCTGACCAAATTTTTTCTTCAGAACGCCTTAAAAAAAAGCATCATTAAAAGTTTATTGTCACTACATAAAATATATAGCAATAATATGTGTGGTGCTCATACTTTGAAACACACCACTTTCCACTAAATAAAGTCATAAAAACAGTGTGTAAAAAACAAAATGAAACTAGTTTTAATTAGATTATAAAAATTATAAGCTATAGAAGTAAGTACTCTGTGTATAGCATATTTAGCATGTATAATTGGATTGTATGTCATCGGTGACACAAACAATGAAAATGAATGGCTAAATCCGATCAAAGAAATATCATTAATTACATCAATGACAATATCCATATATTGCATCTTGTCTAAGTGTGTAACAATAAAAATACGTAAGTGAGCGTCCCTTTATTACTATATATTTTTATATCATGAAAGCTTTGCTTCATTTATAAAACTTCCCTAATTACTATATTGAAACATCAATTCCTGCAAGTCTATGATTTAAATAGATGTCGTATCATCAATGGCAATAGCGTTAGCCAAACGGTAACGATGTAAATCTTTCAAAAGAAGAGAGGCAGAGGGGCAAAAGTCAATTGAAGGAGCTCTTTCTAAGAAAATCCAATGAGAAAATACACACTTTTTTTAAAAAAAATATTCTTTGTACGTCGATACTTGTCATCGTTTTAGCTTTGAGATCTTTTTTTAGATTACTTAATTCCCATATTCTATATTCTTTGAGTATTGATTACTCCATAAACACCCACCTTTCAGTTTGCTCATAGAAAAAATGATGACCGACTTTGATCAATTTCGTAGAAGCTTGCGGATCAATCACGAAGGTGTTTCGTGCCATCTTTCACCTGAAAATGATTTATCTAATGCAACAACTTCTTTAATTACTAATACAGAGTTGAAATTGATTACCATTTAATACTATCGGTTTTAATTTATTAAAAATATTTAATTGGATGACTTAGATGTCTTGTTAATTAAATTTATGAACTTTTCACAATTAATTCAATCAGTTCGAAATTAGTCCTCACATTAACTACAGTTATTTATTTAAGATTACTAAAGTTGGTATGTACTGTAGCATTTTCCAATATAACTACAAGCAGTGCAATTTTGTGTGAAAATGGAAAAATGAAGCTGACATTGGATGATTGGAGTTGTTAAATGGTCAAAGAGATTCCTAGATTACTACTTGATATAGAAGTTAGTTTGGAGAAGATAAACTTGATTTGATTTCTCATTTATCTTAGGAAGTTGTTAGAAGATTTTGTTTTATTCCCTAAGTATAGTATGTTTAACCAGCTTATTTTTACTATAGATATGAACATTTGCTAATAATTATTCGACAAGCGGAGAAACTTATATAAAGAAAAACACCACTTCTTTAATCATTAGTTATTCCACATTATATCTTATATTGGTATTATATTAGGGTGACATTATTGACACGTGTCGACAAGTTGGCCGCACATGCATCCCATGATTGGTGTAATGTCCATCCACGTCAGCAACTTTGGACGGTTATTATGTCTCTCATCACCGAATCAACGTCCAATAATTTTTCTGATTAAAAAAATAATATTGTTAACTACCTTATGCTATATGCCAGTAATGAATTATTATAAGACGTGTAAGGGTGTAGAGTAAGACGATGAGACCTTGACTTTGGACGTTCATCAGAATAACCGGTGCAATTTTGACCGTTGGATGTGAAAAGATGAAAAAGGTGAAAAAATATCTCTATAAATTCAAAAGAAGACGAGATTTTGAGCGATTGGGTTTGGTTCTCAGTGTACCCAGAAAAAAGAGGCAGAAGGAGGAAGAAGAAGATTAGAGAGTGAGTGAGGGATAATTGGCGAGTTAGGGTTTCAAATTGACTCACCGAGTCTTTACATTGTGTCGCCGGTTTTTTTCTTTCGCCGGAGAAAACTCTTGCTCCGATCTCCTCTGCTTTTTGTTTCCGATAGCATAGCCGTTTGAAAGGTTCGGTTTTTCCGGCGAGGAGTGTGGGATTTTCCGGTGATTCCTTGGTTGTGAATTGAGTTTGGGGGAATTCTCGATTTTGACCCTAAAGCAAAGGTCTTTACTCAAAAGTTTTACTGTATTTCGTGTTTTTTTTTTCTTTTGATTTTTCGCCTTGAGTAGACCGAACAAGCGTTTGTGTTATTGTGTTTGAGATTTGGGGTTGATATTTTTTGGTAAATAAAAAAAGAAGATAAAAATTTATTCTTTTGAGATTCTGATAACTATCTTATCCTTTTCTTCTTTAATTTTTTTAATATTTTCTTGTGTTTTTCTGGGAGGGTAAAAGTCTAGATAATTTTTGCTAACATTTAATTTTGGGAAATGGGTCAGTGCATCTAGGCTAAGTTCTTCAACTTACTGAATTGGGTTTGATATTTGAAAAAAAAGAAAACCTTTTGTAAATTCACTGCCTCTGTTTCATCCGTGTTTGTGCTTTTTTATCTTTTAAAAAAATTGCGTTTTTATTGGATGTTATTGATATTAGTTAATAGGTTTGTTGGGTTGAATTTATTTTTTGTGCCACATTTTCCAATTGATTTCCTTTTGCTAATGAATCAATGGATCATTTCCTAATATAGTGGTTTCTGCAACAGGCAGGAACCACTGGCCATTCCGTTTCTCAAAAATTCTGGGCTCGTTCTTTCACAAATCTTTGGCCTCCAAAAGAGCTTCTTCAACCATTGTGACTCTTTATCTTTTGAGATCACAATTGGGAGAGTATGGCTGTCTCTTTGACACGTTTGTCATGGTGGTTGTGGGGTAGTAGCAAGGAGAAAGAGCCTGTTTCTAGTGGCTCTACACTTAATGCATCTTCTGAATGGAGTTTTAAGGAAAGAGAGATTGTGAAGTTTCCTTCAGTGAAGGGAACAAAGATAGCTCCTTCTCACAGGAAGGTTAAAAGGAAATGGCAGAGCAGGGAAGAGAGGAGACGTGATAGAGAGTATGAGTATGATGTTGTGTTGGTTCCATCTGATGGTGATGGTTGTTTGTCAAGCTCTGAATCTGATGACTCAGATTTTTCCATTGGGTGGTTGGAGCCTCATGGCTCTGATTTCCTTCAGAGTGATGATGATTTGGACAATAGTTTTGCTGTGCTGGTTCCTTGCTATAGGAAGGAGGTGTTGAGTTCAAACAAGGAGCTTTTGAGTGCCATTAAGAACCTTCCAAATGAATTTTCTTCTGGTAACTAAGATTCAGAGCACTTGAATTGTATGATTTTGTTTTCATTAAGTTATTTTGTTCTCTTTCAAAATCCTAGCACTGTTTAACTTTTTCTGAGTTTGTTAACTTTTTTTGTGCTGGTTCTTTAAAGTCAAACAATCCTTGTTCAGGTGCTTTTTTAAGTTTTTATGTTATTGTATAGTATAATCCATAATTTTTTAGTTGGTTTGGCCTTCTTGATGATTCTGATGCTAATGAGGAAATGTTTGTCATTATCAGATGCTAATGCACTGCTTAGCAATTATAAATGCAATGGTAATTGGGGCTTCTAACTCGCTAAATCCAAATAGGAAAATACATGATACATAATATAGACCAAATAGTTTTGCCTTTTTTTAGAATTGTCTTCAAATGCATCGATCTACGAGGTTTTTGTTTTTTTATTTTATTTAATTTTTGTATTTTTGTGTGTGTATCCTATATGGTTATTGCTTCTCTTTTATTCTCTGAATGGTTTCATCCATGATTTGCAAAGATACTTACTGCCTTGCTTTTATGAGCTAATTTTCTTTGATAGTATCTTCTCAGTTCCAGGAGGTTTCCTTATGCTTCTGCCATGTGCTTTTTTTTTTTTGCTTCGTGTTTTTTTCTATTAGCAAAGTCTTATTATATATATATATATTTATATATATATATATATATATTAAAGTCTTTGCTTGAAATTTTTACTCAGGTGGTAAGTCACTTTTACTAAGTTGTTTTCATGAGAGATAAAAAGTTATACACTGAAGAAGCTTCACCTTCACAATCTGATTAAGGTCCTAAATTCCACACTATACAGGGCAACTAATCACTGACTTCCTTTTTAACACAGTCAAGTGACTTCTTACTTTTCTCTTCTTCGACCCTGTAATATTTTTAAATAATAAACAGAAATAAAAGATAGTGTATAGTATTACTATATGATATCTTAATAACATATGTTAACATAACTTCTTTCCTTTCTATCTCGGAACTGTTTCTTTGTTGTACATGGAAAATGAGTCCTAGTTTTTAGATCTTTATGATTTTGTAGTAGCCTAGGACACACGGATCAAGTTGATTGAGAACTTGTAACAATTTCATACCCCAAATTGTAAGTTAGGCCCTATAGTGTTTTTTAAAATAACAACCTGCCATTTTCAATTGAGCTCTTTGTACAAATCAAAACTAGGGAAAGTTGTCTTGTAATTTAATTATGGCTGTGGTTTCATTGAATTTTTGTTGAAACTCAATTGAGTGAAATCATTCGTTTACAGTACTTACTATTCTGATGATATCTGTTGATACATTCATATATGCTATTTGTGTATTGCCTTTTGAAGAGACTAGAGAACTGTACTTATTGTAATTTTGAAACTGTGTTTGAATTTGCAGCTGGCAAAAATTACATGGAACACTGGCTGGCTTCTCTTCAGAATTTAGAAGCTTAGAAAACTACATCTTCTATATGACTACGGACCTTTCTGACATCCTTCTAGAAGTAGAGGAGGCAAAATAATCCATTATCCAATGTATTTTTTGTACATAGAATCATCCTCTCCTCTTACTGTAAAATCTTAAATTGAAATGGAAAATTTCGATCTAGAAAAGTTCTATATGGCCAATCAATCTCCACTATAATAAAAAGGATTTCACTATAAAAAAATAAAATGGGATTTTCATGTTGATAATGGATATGGTGTTATAATGGAGGATTGCAAGAGTCATGTTTTGGATAAATGAGATTTTTTTAACCCTAATTTCTTTTTATTGCTGGGAAATTTAAAATAATATAAATATTTTAAATGGATAATGCAATTCACATTCTTGATTATTCATAATTTTAACTAATTATTTTTTTATTTGTAAATGGACAAACAAAAGTATAAGTAATTTAGAGAAGATACATATTTTGGTTAGTTTACTTCTCTTTGGAAACCTGTTGGTTTTGTAAACATATTCCCTTTTGCAGCGCAAACCGGTTGGTTAATTACATTCGTTGCTTCTTTCCTTCTTTCCCATTTGATTGATTCTTCATAAATTCAATTTGCAGTTTCCCCCCTTATCTATTCCCTATTCCGTTGGTTGTTAATCTGCATAACCCTTTTTATCCAACTTGGCATATCAAGTGTTGGACCACATGGAGGTGCGATGGATAGATAAGCCACATAGTTTTTTTCAATTAAATGAGAAAATGGTCCACTCTTCTTTAACTTTGAGGATTGTCTTTAATGTGTGGCTCTCACTTTATTGATGTCGAGGAAATTCTAAAAAGGGAATATAACCTCCCGTATGCATTCGATTCATTAACATTCATTTATGGTCGTTAAATGTAGTAATTAATTAAAACTAGACGTCCTCAAATGTTATCACAAAATATCTTTACATTATATATGGTAATTACACGTTTCATATAATCAGAGGACCAAAATAAGCCATATAATCCAGTAAAAGAATCTTTATAATGGCTGTACAAAATAAGGTACCATATAATAAAAGAATCTCTATAATGGTTGTACAAAATAAGGTACCATATAATCCAGTAAAAGAATCTCTATAATGGTTGTGCAATCATCTCTCAGGGGAACAAATACAGGCATAATCAAAAGAAATGAGTCAACATGTTCTCAAAATATATGCCTAAGGTTCACTCAGAACCATATTAGAGCTCGGGTCGTCTCTTGCCCTGAGATCCACCATCTGCTCGCTGAGCATCATCTGTAAAATATAATCCCCACACACGGGGTGAGATACAAATCTCAGTAAACTCAGGGCTCTTGGAGGTTTTTCCTCCCCCCGGTTCACTTCCATGGCACATAGTATTAAAATTGGCATCACATACACAACAGCCATCACGGCTCTCATAAACATATCACATGTATATCACAACACAGGTGTAACAATATATATACACATATCACGTTGTCTGAGAAAAATCATTCACTGAAGGACACATTCTCTCAGGACTTTTCGCTTCACTGCTTGAGAAAGATCATCCACTTAATGACACATTCTCTCAAGACTCTGCATACATTGTCTGAGGAAGATCATCCACCGAAGGGCACATTCCCTCAGAACTTCATGCCAATGCCTGAGAAAGATCACCCACTTAAGAGTACATTTTCAAGGGAGTCCATAGTAATTTATTCTATTGGCCAAAGAAATCTCATCAATCATACAACATATCATCACAGTGTACATCATATACATGTTCTCAATAAAAGCAGTAACACACAATTTCAATACACATGCATCATGACATACGATAACCATCACTCCCTCGAAGTATGGTGGAACACAGACAACGGGAAACACTTCCAAGAACAAAGAGCTTACCTGCTCTCAGTGTTACACCGGTTCTCCCGACTTCGTGGTCACAACCACTAGTAGTCTTCGTATCATGCCCTACATGAAGACACACAAATAATCAATAGCAGTTCTCAACCGTTAGAATGAAAAGAAACATTATTCCTTTCTATTTAAACATCTTAGTCCTCTATCTTAAGGTTATCAGAACTAACCAAGTCACTAGAGTCTCCCAAAGACTCTGCATCAATGAATTCAGAGAATTCAACACTATACAGGCCAAAATCCAAGGATTAACAATATGGCTAAAATGGTTACTTCAACACAATTTCACCATTTATATAGCCTCTTGAGCACATATAATACAAGTATCAAGGCTCATGCATGTCCTACAACCACTAATTTAACCAACATTCTTCCTACACATGCATTTTTCAGAGCAAAAAACCAAAGTCCATAAAATAAACATTTTAAAGTTAATCCTTCATAACAACAACCTTCTAAGCATATTTTTCTAAAGGACCCAAACCTAATTCCAGCTCTAACTCAAATGGGTCACTATTCACCTCAAGAACAAATTCTCAAATAATCGATAGAATTTGTGTTTCTTACCTCTAAAACGATAAGGAAGGCTAGTGGACAATTTCTCCAAACTTGGGTGTCCGCAAATCGCCTCATTTCCCCTTAAAATCGAAGTTGAGAAGTTCCCTAGAGAAAAGGATCTCTCCGTTTAATGATTTTTAGGGAAAAGTGATGAAGAATTATAGCTCATAGGATGATTTCCTACAAGTTTCATGTTGGGTGTGAAGTGTTTTGGTCAAGGAATGAGTTGATATGAAGCTTCCAAGGCTTATCAATGGAGGAAAACGCTCAGGGAAGAAGAAGAGTGAGTTTTTGTTGGCCAAAACTCGAAAATGGGCTTTTATAGACCCCCAGTCCGAGTCCTGGCGCTATCAGTGCCAGATTACAGAGAATTGGCCAAAACTCGAAAATGGACTTTTATAAACCCCTAGTCTGGGTCTTGGCGCTATTGGCGCCACATTACAGAGATAATTAGCCTCTGACGTGCCTCCCGCGCTATCAGCGCTGCTAATGGCGCTATCGGCGCCATCTTCTACTCTGACGCTATTGACGTCAGATTCCAGTGAGAAATGACCTTCTGCTACCATCTTACGCTATCAGTGCCAGACTCCAGCTGTCGCTAATGCTTTTGCGACAAAATTTTATAAATTTAAACTTTTCTTTCTTTCTTTCTTTTATTTATTTAGCCTTGATTATTATAGGGAATCCAATCTAGGTCAACAATTTATTTTTTAATGATTTGTATAAAAATAATAAAATATATTTATTTCTTATTTAATTTTCTAAAAAATAAAAACAAAAAAAATCTCTTGACAAAATAAACAGTAAACAAGTCTTATTTTTCTTTGGGCATGCGAATATGCAATTATTTTGTTGTCAATTTGCCAATATATCGCGTTTGAGAGAGAGGAATTAGATCCCATAAAAGTACCGTAAACAATATATATTTATATATTCCATAGAAGTGATATTTAAAATCGCACTATCTTATGCATGACGGTATAAACTGTGATAAAAGGATTTAATTGTCTCTGCCACTTTCCCATTGTTTCTTTCCTTCTTTCTTCGTAATTACCTCATTTCAATTGTTGTTATGGAATTACAATGAAACCTAGGACTTTACCTCGAAATTAAAAGGCACTGTGAATAGCGAGTTATGCCATGAAAACAGGAAAATAAAACAAGGAAATGAAGACCATTAGTGTTTCCATCTTTTGCTCAGTACAAACTTTAAAATGACAAAAAGAAAATCGTTGTGTACATTATTATCATCGAACTACAGTATGGTATACTATATGTTAAATTGTTGACTTTTAGTAACTGCTTTAAAATGTCATATCTAAAATCAGTATGAAGTGGCACAACTGATTAAGAATTCGAAATTAAAAAATGAGTTTAAATTTCCGTTATTACACTTTCAATGAAAAAAAAAACATACCTAAAGATTTTTAATAAGTTTACTATATAAAAAGTTTTATACTAACAATTTATAATGTACCAAAGACTATTTATAGAAATTTTATTCTTACATAAAACTAAATTCTTAATATATATATATATATATATATATATATATATATATTAAAAAAAAGTAAGCGACAGGTATCTTCCTTTCTAGAGACAAAAGTTTTGGCGACAAAACCATGGGTTCTTGTTTTTCATTTATTTGATATTGCTTATAATACAATATAATTCTCAATTTTTTTTTTCAAAACGCAGCAAAAGAAATAAAAATAACATTGGTAGCAAGAATCATATTGCATGGATTTTAAATTTATTTAAAAATAAAAACTATAAACTGAAAGAAAATATTTAAAATCTCGCCCCAAAAAAAAGAAAATATTTAAAATTATAAAAGTATTATTAGTGTTAATAATATTTTGAAAATATTTAAAATTAAAAATATAATTATTTTAAATAATTAAAAATATCCTGTATCATTTTTAAAAGATAATATGCTAAAAGAGTTAACCTCTTAATAAATAAATGAAAACTAATTTAATGTAGTATATATTTCTTTTGCTTAATTTGTTGAGATATTATTGTATGATAATCAAGGAAATCTATTTGGTCCTCCAACTTTCTGTCATTCAAAATTTCCATTTTATTTGATTCTTTTAAAAGAGAATATGCTAAAAGAGTTTTCTTTTATTTTAATATTTTTTCCCAATAATTGTAAATTTCATCTGAAAACTACGCTATAGCTAGTTTGTAAATGTACGAAAATTAAATTAACTGATGTAAATAAAATCAAAATTATTTTATGAACACAAATAATGACAATAGGTAAAACCGTAAAAGTTGTTTTGTAATCTTTAAAGAACCAGGGCCTTTTCATGATTATGTTATATAAACATTAATTATTTTTTTTACACAAATCTACTAGATGGAATATATATTTTTAAAATTTTACATTCTCCCCCAAATTGACGGATGAATAAGCCAAACAGAATATGTAACAGTGTGGGACGATAGATAAGATTTCTCTTTCAAAAAGATTTTGCTTTTCTTTCGAAATCTTTTCTAGTTAGAAAAAATGAAGAACAGAATTACTGAAAACAACACTATTATATTAGTCAAAGATTTTAAAAAGGAAAAAAAAAATCCTATTTATAGCGTCAATGCAGGCCAAAGTCGTGAACAGAACGTGCTTCCAAAAAACAACAGAAATTCACAACTTTCTATTTGGGTTACCTCTCTCAAACTTTGTTATACAAAGTGGCCACCGCAACCTTTACATTACAACTTTCCTAAGAAACTTTTTTGTACGATAAAATTTAGAAACTACAAGACAGGGCATTTATGTTTTCTTATAATAATTTATATAATTATATAATGTGTTAATTTTAGATTAAAAACTCAACACCATAGCAGTTTGGTAGGAGAAATAATTTGTTTTACCTCAGGATGCGACACATTGCAACGAAAAAAAGTTTTTAACAATCAAGTAGCTAGTTAGATGGAGATTTCATACAAGAAAAATATTAAAAATAATTAACAAGTTAATCTTCCAACCATGCCTCCACATTTTGGATATGTTACCGCAAGAAAGTTTTCCGAACAATTATTTTTTCTTGTAATTAAGTTTGTAATTTTAAACTTACATTGGGAGAATGACTCACTTATATATCAATATCTTTTTACAATTATCTCCATGAAAATTTTGTGTTTAATTCTCCTATTAAGAGTATATATGAAATCTAACATAGATAAAATTAACACTAAAAACATCAAGAGAGATTACAGGTGTGTTAAACAAGCAAAGTTACCAAAAACTCATTGATTTGAGTGATATTTAACTTGATTTTTTCAAATAAATTCTCGGATTCGATCCACAAAGAAAAAATTATAATTAAGAAACTCTCATTTAAAAATAAACAATTAATTTTCTCATAAAAAATATTAATAAAAATAGCCAAGTGAATACATTATATTATTATGGGTAACAAAAACAAAAAAAGCAAGCAAAGCTGGACAATGCTACAAGCACGTGGGTTGTTCAATACTTCAATGCATGCATTATGTTTCTTTAATTTCATTTTTATTATTGCCCTGCATGCTTTTTCAAAAGCAAGGTTTGGACATTAAATTCGTGCGAACTTTGCTCCCCTCCATCATCCCATAATTAGCACAACATCTTAGTTCCCACGTTTTCTCTCTCTCTCTGAATCTCTTTCTATCTTTTTCGTTGATTATCTTTTTTTTTTCTTAATCCATTTTCCCACTTTCTTCTCTTGGTCCCTCAGATATGCTGTCATGGAATCCATGTCTTCTCTTCCCCATATCTTAAACAGATAGAGTAATAGCAGAAACACGGTTGCATGCTTTTTGACTCTCACATAATTAATATTAAGATCTCAATACCAACAAGGACCAAGAAGGGAAATTAAAGAGACAATACACAAGAAGAAGCAACCAAAATTATGTTGCAGAGAGCGGCGAGCAATGCTTATTCATGGTGGTGGGTTAGCCACATCAGAACAAAGCAATCAAAATGGATGGAGCAAAACCTTCAAGGTATGATCATCAGTTTATCTTCATTTTCTTTTTCATATTGAAGAACATGATCAACTCTACCATTTATCTCCTTTTTCTGATGGAATTTTTTTACACATTCATGGCAGAAAAATATAAACGTACGGCTTGCATTGGTTTCAACGTTAGATTATATAAGTATTATAAGCTTTTGATGATCAATTTCATTTCACCATGGAATCAAATCTTTAAATTTTGCTTGCCTTAGAGTGTTATCTATAATATATTTATCGGTAATCAGGAAATTCAACTAGAGAGGTTTAATTAAGAGCAAGATTTGATGTTGTGTTATTTACTCAAGCACAAGGTTTAATTGTTTTGCATGGATTCTGAAAATGATTCTCTACGTGCTTTTATTTCCAAATCTGGACCTCAACTAATCAAAAATTGCATGTGCACTTCCTCTATCACTTTTCAAATTGAATTTTCCCATAATCCAATATGTTTGACTCAATTCACATTATCCCAGAATTTGCGACACAGAATGACTCCAATTTTTGCCCACTTTTCCTGATAGAATGCCTTTCGGACAATGATTATGTTGCACAGCTTCACTTTTCTTATTAAACATATACTTATTTGAGAAATTAGGTATAGTTTGCATTCCTTGAAGTTGTTTCCTATGATTTTAGAATTTAAGGATATGCTTACCACTATCCTACATGCGAATATAACGATGGATGCTTGTTTACTCATTGTTAATTAAAATTTTATACTAAAAATTGGCTTGAATCTCATGGAGATGCCTGTGTAAGATCAACATAACCCACTTGTATGTGCCTTTATACATGCATATAGCTGGCAAACTAAAATAAATGAATAAAACTGCAGATATGGAGGAAAAAGTGCAAACTGTTTTGAAGCTCTTAGAGGAAGAGGGGGACTCTTTTGCCAAGAGATCAGAAATGTATTACAAAAGGAGACCGGAACTGATAAGCTTTGTGGAGGAATCATTCAAGGCTTACCGAGCTTTAGCCGAACGATATGATCACATATCAACGGAATTGCAAAATGCCAACAACACCATTGCTTCTGTCTTTCCAGATCGTGTCCCATTTATGGATGAAGACGAAGATGATGGATCACCAAGGCCTTCAAGAAAAAAAACAGAAGGGTTCAAAACAAATATTCCAAAGCCTCCCGTTAAAGATTTAAAAAGTGTCATAACAACAGCAGCAGCCACAAGGAGATTGCATTCCAAGAAGCCAGCTGCCACAGCAGCTTCTGCTGCTCCGAAAGTTCCTAAATCTGGTTTGAGCAGAAAAGAGGCACTTGAAGAGGTTGACAAGCTGCAGAAACAGATTCTGGCTCTACAAACTGTGAAAGAGTTTGTAAAGAACTCTTACGATAATTCCATTGCTAGGTACCGGGAAACTGATGAGCAAATCAAGGAATTGCAAGAGAGAGTTTCCATTCTGCAAGATGAGCTTGGAGAAGGTGTTGATATTGAAGACGATGAAGCTCGCCGTTTGATGGCAGAAGCTGCTCTTAAATCATGCCAAGAGGCATTGACACAGTTGCAAGAGAAGCAGGAAAAATCACTTGATGAAACCAGAATTGAATCCAAAAGGGTAAAGGATGTCAATTCCACGTTGGGCTCTCTCATGGATGAATTCCATTATGATCGGAATAATTCCGAAAAGCCAATTGTCCAAAGAGATTTAAAAGAAATAGCAGAAACAAAGGACTTGGAAGAGAATGCCGGATTGACTCAGAAGAAACAGGAGTTGCAATTATTAAAGGAGAACATTAAAGAGCACTTTGAAACTAGCTCCAATTCATCACTCAGTGTGGCAGAAATGGCAGACCAGATTGATGAGCTAGTGAACAAAGTAATCAGCTTGGAAACTGCAGTATCGTCCCAGAGTGCTATGGTAAAGAGATTGACAACAGATACTGATGAACTTCATGAGCAGATTCAAACTCTGGAAAATGATAAGGAAAGTCTTATCAAGGACAAAAACAAATTGAATGACCAACTGAGAAAGATGGAAGAAAAGATGCATGCAGTACAGGATCTAAACCAAATTGTTGAGGATCAGAATAGCAATCTCCAAACCCAATTCAATGAAGCACTTAGTAATCTTGATCATCTCTCAGAGAAAGTCCGAAATGTGCAGCCAGGCGAGGAGGCCAAGACCACAGATTTATCACACACACAAAAGGATTCATCAACCCAGGCTGGATTAAAAATCAAATCTGAAGGACAAGTTCCTTTGAATAAAGACAATATCTTGTTGAATGATACGGAGCTTACAAATGGTTTGGTAGAAGATGATGCAACAGATAAGGAGCGTAAGGTTGCTGGTACTGCTGAAGATGATGTAACATCAGACAACAAGCTTGAGGTCACTGGCTCACCTTCTGCTAGTGAACCCAATGTCACCGGTTCATTGGAAAATGATGCTAAGTCAGCAAATGAGGTTAAGGTCACCAGTTCCTTAGAAATGGATGACGCAACTCCTGTGGAAAACAAATCTCCAAAAGAATTGGAAGAACAAGAGAAGACTGTACATCCTGGCAATGATGATGAAAAGGCAACAGTTGCTATGAGCACTACCACAGAAAAGCAGGATGTCAGTCAGCAGCCAGCGAGCAAGGCAGACAGTTCTTCAGAGAGTTCTGAGAAACAGCAAGAAAATGATACTAAGCAAAGTTCATGTGAGACAGAGAATGCGCTCAAAGTTGATCCCAAGGGGCAGGCAACAGCACAAGAAGATGAACCTGATTGGCAGCGATTGTTTACAAATGGGATGCAGAACAGAGAACAAGTTTTGCTGACTGAGTATACTAATACTCTTCGGAATTATAAAGAAGTGAAGAAGAGACTGACTGAAATAGAGAAGAAAAATCAAGACAGCAACTCTGATTCATCTTTGCAGCTAAATGAACTGAAGACATCTAATGCCATGAAAGATGAAGAGATAAGACTTCTGCGTCAGAAATTAGGTCTCCTGCAGAGAAGCATGGAAGGAAATGAGGATTTCACAGAGGAACTTTTACAAATTGAACCACCTGCATCTACTTCATTCATTGAAGAGAAATTCCGGTCAAACATGGATGAAATCCTAGAGGAGAACTTAACTTTCTGGTTAAAATTCAGTGCTTATTACTCTGAGATACAGAAGTTTGAAACCACTATCAAAGATTTGCTGACCGAGTTATCAAAATTAGAGGAAAGAGAGAAGTCGTCAGAGGGTAGTACCAGCATAAAGTATTCTATAAAATCAGATTCAAAACCAATTTACAAACACCTAACAGAGATCCAAAGTGAAATAACAGTCTGGATGGAAAAAGGTGCCTCGCTGAAAGAAGAACTGCAAAGTCGATTCTCATCTTTGTGTGACATCCAAGAAAAGATAACAACAGAATTGAAAACCAGTGCTGAGGATGATGACTTCAGGTTCACAAGCTACCAAGCTGCCAAGTTCCAAGGTGAAATTTTGAACATGAAACAGGAAAACAACAAGGTTGCTGATGAACTTCAAACGGGTTTAGATGGTGTAACATCTCTCCAACTTGAAATAGAAAAGGCTCTGGTGAAGTTGAATGAAAAATTTGGGTTCTCGGCTTCAAAGAGACAAGAAAATGGCCAGCTAAGACAATCAGAGACTCGGGCCAAGGTTCCTCTGAGGTCATTCATCTTTGGCGCCAAACCAAAGAAACAATCAATCTTCTCTTGTATGACCCCTGGAATGTATAGAAAATAGCGGTAGGAGCAAGGTCATGTAAAATATTTCCCTATTGTGCTTTTTTTTATAAAAAAAATTATCTTTTTTATCGGTTATATTAGGTAGTAGTGTATTAAGAGTCTCCTCTTCACTAGACGGGAGGATTTATTTTTTATTTTTTGCTTGTTCATAAATCATAAGTTGGTGAAGTAAAACAAAAATGAGGTATTTTGGTTTATATTTTTGTATTTGGAGAATTTGGACGAGGGGGAGTGTAATTCATTCGGTAATGATAATTTTATGGCTTGGTAGAAATTCAGATTTAACTAGAACAGTAATTGCAACATTATTAAACGGAAATCGCTTAACCCAAAATAAAGGGGAGCAATAATCAACTGTTAATAGTGGATGACAACCTCAATATAAACCCCTGTTGGGAATCATTTGGTGATAATCATTTCTGATTTAAACAGATTTGCTACATAAGATAGTTATCCAATTTCCTAGACTTCTCTTGCTACTTGTATAACTGCCAATGAACATGCTACAGATGAACGTTTCTCTTGCTTTTCTCTGGAGGCAAGGAAAGAAGGCACTTCTATTCAAATGGAGTGCCAAAACCTGGTCCAGTCACACCGGGACTAGTAATAGGCCCTCTGCTAAGCAGGTGTCTACCCAATAAAGGGCCATCCAGACTATACCGTTGGAGAATCCCAAAACATCAAAAACCAGGAAAAATTTCAGTATCTTCATTTGCCCTTCTTGCCATCTTGTGGTAACTGCACCCCCATGAGGCCAAGCAAATTGGAAGCCGGACCAGGAAGCCCTTGCTGGGAAGAAAAGGAATCGAGTAAGCTTTTTACTAAATTTACATCCACATCTACAGGAGAAAAATCCTCGTCCATAATATGTTCTGATGCATTTGACGTTCCCTGAAAGTGTATTCAAAAGCAAGAACAGAACAAATAATCAGCCTTTCAAGCTTCAACTGCACTCCAGCACTTATGAAAGTTAGCTGGAGAAAATATAAACTGAACTAGTGAACTATCATGCAAATGCCCTGTTTTGCTTTCATTGTCTTACTTATTTCTTAACTAGATTTTGTACCAATGAAAGGAACAAGCATGAATTCTTCTATTCTTTTGATATTATTTCTAACGTTTATTAATTTGCCATTTCAAGATTGATATTGTTTAAATTTATTTATATAGTTTTAAAACATTATATTCTATTTAACAAAAAGTTAAATTATTTGGATAGTTTCTCAAACTTCTGATATTAAATTTATGATTCAAAGATTTATGATATATGAAATAAATATTTTAAGGATTAAAAAAACACCTTCTACTCTTCTAATATTTAGTAAGCTTGCTTGAATTTTTAAAAAATAATATACTAGAAGATTAAATCAATGTCAAAAATAAAAATACAACAATTATATCATAACATATAGTTGGTTATAAAATAATATTTTTATTTAACAATAATGAGATATTTATTTCCTTTCAAATAACCTTGCTAGGTTTCGTAACCCTACATCGTTACAGATTAAAATTTAACACTTTCTTTACTCATGCAAATGCAAACAAATACCTGATCCTTCTTTGGAATTTGTTCATTAGCACGAACAAAACTTTTCTGAAGGGTTGTTGCCTTTAGTTCTTCATTCATAGCATCAGAATAGGACCGCATGAAAATATCCTCTCTGTCCTCATTATCCTCATCCAATTCAACAATATCACTCTCATCAGAATCATCTACATAATCATCAATAAAAATATAAGAACCCACAACTAATACTATCGGGGGAGACATTCAAATTGACTGACCAAGTGATCTATTTGGTTGAATTCCAGGAATTAATTCATTCCACATACTAAAACCCAGGTACCACTATCCCAAACAACTAGGGAATTGATCAATTTTTCATCAGATAGCCCCAACCTTCAAGACATGAAGAGTTTTGAACCTTAAAAAAGTGTGCGTGTAAGCAAGAATTAATTCTACGTAATTATTATGCATCTTTTAGTGAAACTATATTAAACAGAATCCTCAGCATGGAATATTAGACTCTTAAAGTAAGGATTAATATTTTAAAGTAAACAAACATTCACACTTGACAGCTATGATTAAATACCATGTATCATGAAACCATTGTGTGGTTAACACATTAAAAACCAACTACAAGTGATGTGCTTCAGCCCAAAAAATAACTCCATAATGCTACAGATAGCTGTTTGAACTTATCTGAGAACTTCACAGCCAATAAAATATTAAATGGAGACAAAGTTGAGTTCAACAATTTATTTCTATTTATTATTAAAGATGGAGGTAAAGCATTGAACAAAGTAAACTTTTGATTATCTGCTATCCCAAGCAACACACCAAGATATTATAGGCTAAGACCTTTTTTCAATTGGAAATGTGTTATGGGGGAGATGAACATTTTACTACCATTTCTTGAGAAAAAACAAAGAAAATCTTAAAATGTACCATCAGCCTATTAGGATTTAGGGAAGCCGCAATAAAATTTGCTAGCACTTATTTCAAATCTTTGGCAGGATGGCTAAAAAGGACTTAGAAGCTCCTACCTTCATTTTACAAGAACTATACGTGCTACAGTCATAACAAAGAAAAAGTTGGAGAATGTGCAAAGCAGATAGCCAAAAGTAAGTTCAAACTTACAAGACATGCATCGTAATGGTGTAAAAGAACGTGTTACAAAATAATCCATTAGCAGAAAGTAAACACAAACAAAAGCAAGTTTAAGTGTTTAACATATAACAATTAAAAGAGGATCTAGAGAACACTTATTCAACAAAACAATTAGTTCCTACAAAGTAAACATTGACAAGAAATCTCACCAAAGTCCAGATCAGATGACGATCCTTCTTCAATATTACTGTTGGCAACTTCTCTGTCTGAATGCATCATTATTGATTCCATGTCTTTAATAAATTGGTCGGCATCAAGGTTCACTTCCTTATTCCTTTACAAGAGAAGTGCCCAAAATAAAGAGATATTAACATAATAAAGTGACATGGCAAAATCAGAAAGGTATCCAATTGAGTATCATCTAAATATGTGTTACTACTGTATCATGACAGCATCCAGAAAAATTAATCAGTAGCAAGAATAATAACTATTTATAGTTTATACTATAAACTAAATAGAACATGTTATTATGTTATTCAATATTAAATAATTAAGGTTATTTTAGTTAGAACTTAAGAAATGATTATAAAATAGTAAAAAATTAAGCTGGTTTCAGCTTCACAAAAGCTAATTTTCTAAGTTTTGATTTTTAGATTATGAAAATAAGCCCAAAATAGCTTATTTGGATTTGAAAAGCTATTTTATAAGCTTGTCCAATCAGGACCACATTTGACACCTGGGAATAACAGTTTTAATTAAAAAACAGGGGAGTTGGACTTAGAATTGTATCCCGGTTTGGGATCTATGGTACTGAATCTATGTCAATGGCCAAACATCATGGAAAATAAATCATTTTAATGATCCAAATCCTTTGATTCCTTTCCCTCAAAAGATTCTGTTAGGATCCAATTGCAAGGTATGGGACTTGGAGTCCCACATTGGAAGTATGGGATTCTAGTGTGGGTTTATAAGGCCTTGGGCTCTCCAACTACAATAGCTAGCTTTTGTGGTGTGGTTCTCTCAAGGTTCTTATCAGATTCCTATACAATAATTGACTTAAGCCTGTATATCAGTTATGTTAAATGATCACTAAACTAACCTGTCTTCAGGAGCTTCAGCACCCTTGTAACTTGACAACTTATGGACAAATGCCTGCATGGTTTTTGCTATATCACTGGGATCAAACTCGTCAGCATTTGAAGCAGATGACGGACCAGCATCTTGACCCTCTTTTGCTTTCCCTTTCTTTTTGTGTTTTAAGTCATATAGTTCCATCTCCTTTTGTCTTTCCATGAGAACAGAGTTCAACTCTTCCTCTCCACCGTAAAGCCAGGAATCATCATCAGATGGAGGAACCTCCTGATCCTTAAAATCATCCACCGAATGAGGCAAAGCAAGAATTTCATCTATGCGTCTAACAGGAGCATTCAGCAAGTCACTGCAACAAATATTCACCTTAGAAATCATAAAATAACAAAAACCAATATAAAACCTGGAGAGCTAAACTCAAACAACATTACTACATCACAACCTAGATAGACCAACTCCCCAATGCCCCATCTAATGTTAACATATACATTATTACCAACAAAAAGCACCCATCCATTCTAACCAATGTGGAATCTCAACAACCCTTCACACCCAAGATTGGACATTCAGAGCTTGGACATTGAAAGACTCTTCTAGCAGGGCTAGGTAGGGGGGTTTTTTAAGGACAATTGAGGGAAGCCTAACATGAAAGCCTCTGATGTCATCTTGAATTTGGGCCGAATCTATCTCAACCCTAAAAGCTGGCTCATGAGGTAAGGATTGACCGAGTCTTTATAACAAGTTCTAGTTTAGTCATATCTATAAACTATAATCAATGTGGGATCTCATTAATGACAAAATAAGATAACCTAGGGAGCTAAGCTAAATACACACAACCAAAAGATTAAAAGACCAATACCCATCCAACACAAAAAACAAGACGCATTTCGAATCAAAATCAATAGCCTAGTTTGAATTCCAACCTGGCCTTGGAGTGCAGAGAAGTGCTCCTATAATACTCCTGAGCACTCTGCATCAATCTCTGGTACTCAGAGGAACCCGGAAGCTGTCCTTGGAAGTACCCACTGTTCTCCAAACTCTTCCTAAAAGCCTCCCAAGAGCTCCCTTTACCTTCCTCCCCGTCTCGCTTCCGCTGCTGATACATCATCTCCAACCCACACGCTATCTTCATTCCCAGCTCCGCTTCCGCAAACCCTTCCCTCTCGCTCCGAGCCGGCATCTCGGGGTAGCACTTGGGAGCCTGAAACCTCTGCTGCGTCAACTGCGCGTACATCGCCCTCGACATCTTCACCGATACACACACCAATTCCTCTGTTTTCCCTCTCTCCACAAACCTCTCCATCCTCGCCGCGAACTTCATCGTGTCTATATCTCTATCATAGAATCCCTCCACTGCCAGCGAAATTAACCTTGGCTCGTGCTTTAAAATACACGCCACCGACACCGGAACCCTAACCCTAACCCTATGCATGTTCTTCCTAGCTTGTTCAGGGTAATTACTGATGCGTTTTTTGACGGCGCGCTGGATCGCGTCCGAGGCGAGGGATTCGTGAGGGGAACTAGCGACGAAATTGAGGGAATCAATGAGGGAGGGGTTGGGGAGGCGGTTACCTGGCACGATGTGGAGGCTTCCGTCGCGGAGGAAGAGGCGGTGGTGCGCGGTGTCGGGGTTGAGCCAGCGGGGGAGGTGGAAGGCAGCCTCGATGAGGAGGAAGTCGCCGTCGGAGTCCCAGATTCGAATGGAGAGTGGAGGGAAGCGTTGGGAGATTCGGAAGAGGAGGAAGACGGCGAACCACTCGTCGTCGAGATTGTCGCCGAAGCGGAAGCGGCCGTGGAGGTGGGGGAGGTGGGAGGAGGAGGAGGGGCAGGGGCAGGAAGGGTTCGGAGGAGTTGAAACGGAGAGGGTGAAGGGTTGGTGCTGCCATATGTAGTCTTCGGTGAAGGGAGATAGGGTTTCGAGGATTTTGAGGTGGAGGGACTGGAGCGTCGCGGTGGTGGTTGTGGTAGGGGAGTCGGGGTATATGGCGTAGAAAACGGTGTCGTCTGATGGGCGCGGGGAGAAGATGGAGGAGGAAGAAGAAGAAGGGAACTCCATTGCGTATGCTGATTATGCTCAGTTGCTCTCTGTTGTGGAATTTGCAATCCGACGCCACAAAGTCGGCTCGGCACCACAACCAACGTGGAGTTTCTACCCGGACAACTCTCGTACTAGGCACCACGCGTACCCGGATACAACGTGCCCGGCACCACGTTCCTCTGGTCGGCTGGGAGCTTCCTCTACCAAACCGTAACACTGGGGAGCAATGTCTCAACCCAGAACAA
>PYAF01005594.1:2703787-2729020 GCA_007407185.1 Glycine tomentella
TATTAACAAAATCTTCACATTAACATTAAGAATCAAACTCACTTTTATATAAGATATGAATTTTTTACTTATTAGTTGAATTAATCTTTGTTGATAACTTTAAAAAGTATCAATCTTTATTTATTTTTTTTAGAAAAATAAATTAATTTTTTTTATAACTTGTAACTTGTAGCCTTGTACACACAAAAATTATTACATTTTCAAATTTGTTTTCCACTTTAGAAATCTTTGAACAATCATAATCTCAAAGAAAAAAATAATATGTATAAAAAGTATTTATCTTGAGCCATATAAAACGATTTTTATTTATTTAAATCTAACCTTATTAATTACTTATTTTAATTGAATGATATACATAATGTAATACTGTATAATGTAATTCATTTTTTTTTATAGAAATTAAGTACTTATCATCGCCATGAGTAAACTTGGGATTGGACCTTGCCTCATTAAACCGAAAATGAAAAAACCAAAAAAACTTGGGATTGGACCGATTTAGCTCTGCTCTTTCTATCATATCATCATCATCGTGTTCATGTGTTTAGTCAATTGAACTGAACAACTCCACTCCTTGAGCTTGCAATTGGTCACAGCAGAAGAATATTACTTAAACCATAAGCAAAGAGCCGAAACATTGTAATAATCTCATCATTCCCACCGAATAAAAAATGACGCACATTCAATTTGTCTGATTCAAGGGCCTAAAAGAGAAGAGAGAGAGAGAGAGGAAATGGAAACAATTCACTCATTCAGCTGCTACACTACACTTAACACTTCCTTTATCAACGGTCATTCCATAGGGACGTTTCGGTAAATTCCTCTCCCTCCTTCGTTCCACCGTCGCTTTCAACTGTTTCACACTGAACTCTCTTGTTCGTTTTCACACCATTTTGCTTCCACTGTGCCTCCAAAAATCTCATCTTTCTTCTTTATACCGAGCTGGGTAGAGTTCATCAGTGAAATGGAAACTGGGTCGAACTCAGAATCATTGAACAGAAACGTGGCGATGAGTGTGAGGGGTGGCACTGGGAAGAAGAAACAGCAGGGAGGTGTTACTGTAGCAGGCAAAAAAGTGGACCCTTTTGTGCCGAGAAGCGAGCACAACCCGAGAGAGTTACGGTCGTGGGCGAAAAGAACGGGTTTTGTGTCAGATTACTCAGGGGAAGCAGGGACAAGTGGGAGTGCAAAGTTTGAAGCTTTAGAGAGGAGAGGAGGAGGGTCATCTCCGAAGATAGAGATAGATCCGGTGGTGGGGAGAACGAGGCAAAACGAGATCGAACCAGAGACTCATGGAGGTGCAATGAGGGGTGAGAATGGTGCTGTTTTGGATGGGAGAGGGAGGAAAGAGAAGGAGAATGAGGGTGGTGAGAGGAAAGTTGGTTTCAATGGGAATGGGAATGGGCATGGAGTTTCTGCAGTGGCTCCTGTGAATGAGGAAAAAGATGGGGATGAGGGAAATGGGGATTTTAAGGTCAATGTGCTTCATGAAGGGGAGGAGGTTGCTGATGGAGGGTGGCAGGGACCGTTGGGATTGAAGTGCGGGCTCAAAGAGAATCCCGGGATTGGTTAGTTTGTGTTCTTCTTTTTCACCCTTGATCGTTTGGTTTTTGTTAGTGTATGTTTTAGAGAATGCTAGTTTTGGATGGTTTGAAAATTTTCTGGTTGGACTTGAATGTGTGTCTGTGGAAAAATTCATCTCTCTAGGGAGTGTGCTTTTTTTTTTTTTTTTTTTATCTTTATAATTTTTGAGTTGGATAATGCTGTATGTTCAGCAATGTGAATGCCTGAATGATATGTTGCTAACTTCCTTTGTTGGGATGTTCTGAAGCTCTTCAATAAGTTTATATCTTCGTGAATTGGTCTGCGGGTGATGTGTACTATCTTGTTTAAGAATAGGGATTTGGATTGGATTTTGGCATGAATGCCATCAACTGCTTTAATCTCTCTAGTTGCTACTGTTCTTTTCCATGACTGATTGCTGATCCCTTCCATAGAGGAGACTCTCCAATTTACAGGATAGAATATGAATGTGAAAAAAATTAGGAAAGAGAGAGAAAGAGAATGTCTACAATTTACAGGAATCTATAGAACTATTTACCCAGGCATGGAAAGCTAAATTCGATGCCCCTCCCCCTCATAAACATGATCTTTATCTTAGAATATCAGTCTCCAGATCATGTCGTTGTAATTTGCCAAAAAATTATCACCTCTTTTTCATTTACATCTTTGCATTCTTAACTGCAGTACCTCTTATCTATTATGGCCTGCAGCACTATCTATCGTTGGTTGGTTCTCTTGTATTGACTCCATTAGTCATGGTACCTGTCATGGGTGGAACAGATGTAAGCATATGCTCTTATTTACTGTTTACTGCCTGCTACTTTAAGAAAATTGATAGTTTTTCATATTCTTATCTATTCATTTTACATTAATTGCTGATCGCAGAAGGATACTGCTATCGTAATTTCTACAATACTGTTTCTTTCTGGCATCACAACTATACTGCACTCCTACTTTGGTACCCGACTGCCTTTAATTCAAGGGAGCTCATTTGTGTATTTAGCACCAGCATTAGTTATCATAAATGCTCAAGAATATCGGAATCTTACTGAATATGTAAGTTCATTAAGTTCATTTACTTATTTGACAGACACAAAATGTTAATTCATTAACATATCACTTTCAGGCTCTTTCAGTTTAGGCATTAAAAATAATATTAAGTTATCTAAATCCATAAAACTATTTGCACTTTGAAATGCAAGTACTTCAGAAACTATAGTTAGGAGTTAATTTTCACATGACTTGTTTACTGTTTAAAGTTTAAACTTATATATATTTGAATCACTGGCATAATTTTCCCTTTTTTTCTTTCTGATATTATGTATCTGTTAACTCTTAACAGATTTCTGCATTGTCAGTTTTGTCAGCAGAATATGGACCTTTAACCTGTTCTTGATAAATCACATGAAAATTTGACTTTTATTCTATTAGTTGTGATGTATTCTCAGTTTACATATTGAAGCTTGCATATTTTAATTGCAGAAATTTAGACACATAATGAGGGAACTCCAAGGAGCTATAATTGTTGGTTCAGTATTCCAATGTATCCTGGGATTTAGTGGTTTAATGTCTATTCTACTCAGGTAAGAAGTTACGTGTCATATCTTATGCTCATAAATATTATCTTGTGTTCAATTTAGTAAAATTTTATATTTTGTTTGTTTGCTGCTCTGTTGCCCTGCTAAATATTTATGGCGTGTGCTCGTTAACATATGCATAAAAGGAACTTGCATTGATCAATTAAGTTATAGAAGCTACTGAAGTTTTATCTAAAGAGAGTTGTAAAGACGTGAGTCTAATCTGTTCTTTACAATTGTAGGTTAATCAACCCAATTGTGGTGGCCCCAACTGTTGCTGCTGTAGGTTTAGCATTCTTCAGTTATGGTTTTCCACAAGCAGGCTCATGCCCCGAAATTACCATTCCACAGATAGCGCTGGTTCTAATATTCACTCTGGTGAGTCATGCATGCATTTCAAGCAGCACCAATCCAGGATATTTGGTATCAGAAATGGTTTTCTAATTGTTATAATTTGTAAAATTTCTTCTTGTATGGTATCATGGGTTTTTTTTTATTATTAAATGATTTCAATTTTCAGCAGTGTTCAAAAACTCATTATTACTTCTTTTTTTTTTTTGTCTTCTTTGAAGTATCTTCGAGGAATATCTATCTTTGGGCGCCACTTATTTCGAATTTATGCTGTAAGTATTCTTAAATTAAGATGTTACTTGTTCTTTTTCCTATTGATGAGCTATGTCATGCTTTCGTTATAGTTTTTCTTTTGTGAGTAATTGTGGACCGAACTTAGTCAATGAGCTAGAATGGGTTATAAAGAGATCTATAGATAGATATATATATATAGATATATCTTTTCCCTTTAACATGTGCGTGTATAACAAAAAATTCTTATAACATACTTTTTTTAATATTTTCAGGTTCCCTTGAGTTTGACAATAATTTGGATATATGCATCTTTTTTAACAGCTGGGGGAGCATATAATTACAAAGGATGCAATCCAGATATACCAAGTTCAAACATTCTGTTGGATGGATGTAGAAAACATGCATATACCATGAAGCATTGCAGGACTGATGTTTCCAATGCATTGTCTACTGCTGCATGGGTCAGAATTCCTTACCCTTTACAATGGGGTATCCCTATTTTCCATTTTAGGACTTCCATAATCATGGTCATAGTGTCACTGGTTGCCTCTGTGGATTCAGTAAGTATCATATTTAAATGCTCCCAATTGCAAATTATCATCTGTTTTAGACTGAAATTCAAAATGGAGGTATCAAAATCTTCACAAATGTTAAAGATATATGTCTTAAATTAAAGAAAGTTGCTCCCATGTACACCCACTCACAGAACTATCCTCATTTGTATGGGTTTAGGCAAACTCAAGGTCCCCGCCCTCTGAATATGATTAATTTTCTTAGACTTGGAAGGCATGATTATTGTCATTTAAATATTAAGATGAATTTTCATGTTGAAAGCAAGGATCAAACCTAAATATTAAATAGGAGATTAAACTGTAATTGTAACTATGTAAACGGCATATCCTTTTTCCAGGTTGGAACTTATCGTGCTACATCTCTGCAAGTTAACTCGAGGCCTCCAACTCCTGGAGTTGTGAGCCGAGGAATTGCACTTGAGGGTTTCTGTAGTATACTGGCTGGTCTTTGGGGTTCTGGTACTGGGGCAACAACCTTGACAGAAAACATGCACACAATTGACATCACAAAGGTGGCAAGTCGGAAGGTAGTGGTAGTTGGAGCAGCTTTCATGATCCTGTTCTCATTTATAGGTAAAATAACAACACTTTGAGACAAAATCCATAATTGAATTCAATATTGTCCAACTTTCCTTTCCAACATTCTGACTGAGATGGATCTAAGGATGTGCAGTGGTGTCATTTTGGTGCATTTGAGTCTCAAAATATGACTGTTAATTAATATAAGATAGATTGTATGTACATACAGGCTATTTTGTTGTCTTGTCCAATCTCTATTGTTTGCTTGTTTTTGTAGGGAAAGTGGGTGCCCTTCTTGCTTCCATTCCACAGGCCTTGGCTGCTTCTGTACTGTGTTTCATGTGGGCTCTTACTGCAGCATTGGGCCTCTCAAATTTACAGTATAGTAAAGCAGCCAGCTTTAGGAACATAACAATAGTTGGCATTTCGCTGTTCCTTGGCATGTCCATCCCTGCTTATTTTCAACAATACCCGGCCGAGTCAAGTCTGATACTGCCCAGTTATCTGGTTCCTTATGCAGCAGCATCAAGTGGGCCATTCCGTTCAGGCATTAAACAAGTAAGTACATTTTGCCGTAAATGTAAAAAATGAAAAATCAAAGGAACAAACAAAAGAAAGGCTGGCTGTATAGCTTATAAATGAGTATCTCAATCATTAATTAAGGTTGACTTAGTTCACAAGCCTCTAACATCCCAGCGGATTTATCCCGATTGAAACTGGTATCATGTAAATTTGTCCTTAATGACAAATCTTTACTTTTGCTTGATTTTCTTGTAAATTCAGCTGTAACTTGTTTCCTCTTCTGATGAATATGAACTAACTTGTCATTTTCTATGTTTAAGCTTGATTTTGCAATCAATGCTCTTATGTCCTTGAACATGGTGGTTACACTGTTGGTGGCTTTCCTACTGGACAACACTGTCCCGGGCAGTCAAGAAGAACGAGGGGTGTATTTATGGTCGCAAGCTGAAGACATTGCCACTGATCCCTCACTGCAATCCGAATATTCGCTGCCAAAGAAAGTGGCCCGGTGGTGTTGTTGCTTCAAATGCTTGGGAGTCTAATGCTTGGTTTCACTCTCACATTTTACTCCTGGTAACATTCCTTCAAGAAAAAAGCCACTCCTGGGATATGTCTATTATTCCTTTATTCTCTTCCGTGGGACTAGAAGATGTTGCAGTTCATGAAGACATAGGTAAATTATACAAGGACTATAGTGACATTAGATTCGTGATAGAGACTGATTACGGATAGCTATAGAATATTTATTATGCTTGGAAAATTTCATAGTTGATAGTTGTTTCACACGTCAAGTGTCTGCTGAAAAAAAATGTACTCACGTATTTATATTTTTTTACCAATAAATATTCCATTTTTTCAGTTTCACATTGAGTTAATACTTAAGAAGAGTTGTAACGAGTCACTGTCAAAGGAAAGAATGGTAAGTCAAAGATTAGAAAGATCTAGACTTGAATATACCCATGACTCGCCAATTTAATTTGTTGCTTTTTAAGTAATAAGTGTGTTAGAAAGTATGCTCTTTTATTTCTCTTGAAGCTAATGGTCCATTAGTGGTACAGAGAATAAAAAAATCAGTCACAACCCTTATTTTATTTGTACATAGGATCTAATGAAATAAAAAGAAAGTTAAATTAATATTTTAATTCTTTAATTTATTATTTAGGTTCAATTTAATTCTTTAATTTTTTTTTCAATTTAATTTCATTTTTTAAATTTATTTAATTTGGTCCATCAGTCTAAATTGTAAGAAATCACATTTGGTGATTCAAAATCGTCACTAAGTGATTATAACCGTCACAAAATGCATATTTTTTTTAAAAAATAATAAATTTAAAAATTAGAGGACAAATTGAACTTAAAAAAAACTAAAGAATTAAATTGAATCAGTTTTAAAAATTAAGACCAAATTAAACCCAAATAATAAATTAAAATACTAAAATACTAATTTAACCTAAAAAGAATTTGGTACTAATGTCTAACTATTTGTTGGTATGCCAGTCCTCAATTAGGGAACGAAGGGTGTGATTAGGGGCTAGGAATGTGTGCTTCAATCTCAAATTTGTCATTGGTGATGTGTCGCGTCCTGACTGTAGCCAGTGTTCTATTGCTTCTAGCTCATAAGAAAATTCATCTGCTGCCACGTGTGGATTTTTCATTACCTCTTGCAGAGTCAACAACAAAAGAACACAACCTTAAATTCAAGGATTATTACCAAACATAAAATGTAACTCCAGTTTAGTTTTGTCTGTTTTTGTCCAATTATTATGTGCAGGACTCAACATATAATCATTCTTGATATCACTAGGCTAGTGGCTTTTTCGAATTTCGTCAAGATTAGTCATGCAATTTTGCAACATACAATATACATTACAAATAAATAAAGGAAAAATCATATCTAGATGGGTAGGAGAAATATTTATGTATATTATACTTAGGTTAGGTCCTTACAGGAGAAGAAAATGAGAAGTTAAAATAAATTAAATTTTTTCTATAAAGTAAAATCAACTAATACACCTAATTTATAGATTTTTTTATATTCATGTAACTTCTCTAAAGGTGTATATGTTAATTTTAATTAGTTCCTCTAAAAGAAGCTTAATTTTAGTTGAAGAAATCTAATAGTATATTTTATCTTGTTATTTTCTTTTAACAATATATACTCGTGGAAAAAATCTATCCAAATATACTCTAACTTATTTAAAAATTAAAAAAATCAAGAGACTAACCTGAAGTATGGGGCAAAGGAAAACACTAGGCATATCACTAGAACTCTCCCTATTTATACATCTACCAAAAATTGCCTTTCGCCCTTCCCTTTCAACTATTTCATCCCCGTTTCTTCTTATCTCATTATTAAGTTCCTCTAAAACCCTTGCAATGCTCAATTCTGAGTTGGGTTTGCCTTTAATGGACATGCACCTCATAGCCAGGCCAGCAAGTTCCCTTGCTAGATCCAATGGCCATTGTCCAGCCATCTCAACAAGAACACCACCTAAAGCCTTCCTATCCATATCCATTATCATCACCTCCTCAACAAGCCCAACCCAATTTCTTCCAGTTAGAAGATGTATTAGCAAAACCCATATGGCCTGCAAATCTGACTCAATTTTACATTGCTGATCATGGCATTCATGAAGCCCAAAGCCTGTGATCTTAGCAACCAAATTGCGATCCAAGAGGATTTTTGATGAGGTCAAATGACAATCAATAACGGGCCTCAGCTCAGCTGTATTGAGAAAGCCCAGACCCGAACAAACTTCTGTGGCTATTCGTATTCGGTCGTGCCATCGTAAGACCTGATTTCTTCTCCTAGAAAACAGCATTTCATGCAAGCTTCCATTGCGCGTGTATTCCAAAACTATGCATTTGGGCTCGGAGCAAAAGCCTACCATGGCAACCAAATGAGGTTGCCTAATATCACCAAGAAGCCTCACCTGAAAAAATGCAAGATAAATTAGTAAATCCAAGCTGAGGAAGAAATTTTTTTATTATTTTGAATATTTTAAAAAAAATCTCAAATAGCTAGATTTTTTTTTTTTTTGAAAAAAATTTAAGATATCCATTTAATTTAACATGTTTGATGTTAATGCGACTCTTATAATTTATTTGGAGTGTCAAAATAAACTGGCAAAGTCTGATGGGCTGGCCCAGATTGTTGGCCCATGATCTGTTAAGGGTTGATAGGTTAGCAAAATGTTAACCCAATTTTAACTCTTGTGTAACAGTGCAAGTTTCTTTAAAAACATTAAAATAACTAAAGCAACCATACAAACACTTTGCTTGTAATGACGTGTGCATTATGAATTGAATGTTATTAATTATTTTTTAAAATTGAAATATACAAATAAGCATTACATAAAAATTAATCAAGACTATTGACATACGTTAGTTGAAAATTATTAGTAATTTCTCGTGTATTGCACAATTTTCTCAGATTAAATTACATGCACACAAGTTTCTAGTAAATTAAAATATAATAAATCAATGTTATATATTAATATTTAGACCAAACTTTCTTTTAAATGTTTTTTACGTTGTTGTTTAATGAGGAATATACTTCCATTTTAGTAGTTCCCATAACAAAAAATAGATTAAAATAAACTAATAAGATTAAGGAATAACAAGTACATCTAAACTTTACGTTAATTACTTATATTTGTACCTTGGATTGGAAATGTTGGTGTGACAAAGAAGGCAACATCTTGATAGCAACAGAGGAATGGTTAAAGCGTCCTCTATACACATTGGTCCAATCCCCGCCGGACTTAAGTTATCGGTGGCCAACCGGAGCTCCTCCTCAGTGTACTCCCTGAATGCGCAGCACGTCGTCTCGGCGAGCCTCGCGGCCATTCCGATGGCGTCCTTCTGCTTGCAAAACTCGATCCTCCGATTGAGCACGTCCCTCTGCCGCCTCAGCTCCTCTATCTCCATCACCATGTCCCTCCTCTCGCCCACCGCCTTCTCCAGCTGCGTCTCCGCCCGTGTCTTCTCTAACGTCCCTCCTCTTCCACCTCCGTTTTCATCTCCACTGTTTGCTCTTTCTCTGCGTCTGATTCCTTCTTTAGCTCCTGTCTTGCACTCGCCTCTTCTCGTATTCCACTTTCCAGCTCTTCGGCCTAACAAGTACCAGTTAATAGATAAGGAATTTACGCGAATTTCATGCAAGAAAAAAATTAGATAAATTAATCCCTAGAACTAGAAGGTCTAGTTAGTTAGTCAAATGCTCAGAAGTATAATCAATAAATTAATATTAAAAAAATTGTAATCTTAAATTTTTGTAAGTATTCAAGCAAGGTATCTACATGTGATAATTATGCTAAGTCAGATTCAATTGACCAAATTTAAGTAAAATTATTATGTATCTTCCGCCAAATATTTAACAAGATATTCAAAACTCAAACTTAATATTTTAATTAAACTAAAATAATTTGTGTTAATTAATATACACGCATGATGGTAGATGTAACTTTTAAGAGTTATATTATTATTATTATTATTATTATTATTATTATTATTATTATTATTATGTCTCCTTAATTTATAAAATAAGGGTAAATATATTTTATTAAAAATATTAATTTTAATTAAACAAATCATTAAAAGAATTTAAAGTATACATTTGGGTTTATCTTATATCAAATCTTTTCAATTCTCTATTATAATATATAGCTTAATAGTGAATTTTTCTTCTTCTTAATTACACTTTTTGTCAATTTATTACAACTAAGAAGATCTTAATTTAAAGGACATTTTAATTTTTAATTTTCACATGTTACATGATTAACATACATAATTTTTTAATTGATATTTTGTTGCTACTATAATGTGTGCTTTTGGATCTTTGTGGGACCTTGTGACATTTTTATTAGCTTTTAAACTTTAATCATACTTAAAATACATCTAGGTCTGCCCCCCCCCCCCCCCCCACCCTCTCTCCTTCCACACAAGCTTATATGTTGCCAATTAAACTATATTTATTTTAGTAATTTTTTCAATTAAGTTAGTTGTTTGATTACTAATTTCAAGAAATATTAATTTGATCAATAGACACACATTTAAGGAAATAATTTGATGACAAAGTACTGCGCATTTAGAGATCATAAATGTAATTTTTATTATTATTCCAGGCTCAATTAAGAAGCAATTGTTTGGGTGCAATTGTTTAGGTGCAAGAAGCAATTGCCCTGTCTACAACCCAAAACATAACAAGTTAGCAACTTAGCCCGGTGTTGGTTCAGATTCTAGGATAAGAAGACTATTTTTGAGTCCTCTTTTGTTTGCAGTGAAAAAAAGATGAAAAAGAGTGAGATGATATATACTTTAAAATTTTATTTAAAATTTTCATCTCAATTTATTTTCATTTTACTCTACCAAAGTGTCTTTCTATTCCCACACCCTTATTTTTAAGTTTGTCTCCAACCTTTAAAAAACAATGATAAAAAATACTTTTGATGAAAATATGTTTTATTGTATATCTTGAAAATCACAACAAAAATGTGTTTCATTTTGCATCTCAGAAATCTTGTCGACATATACAGTAGAAAAGGTGGTCAAAGGTATTCTTGTAAAAAAAAAACAAATTAAAAGGTTAAGGTGAACTTAGAAAATGGTTGTGAAAATAACAAAGCCCATTAGCTAATGTCCAAATGAAGTAGACCAGTGCTGCATTGCATTAAATTTTAAGGGCCGTGTTTGAAGTTGCCTACCCCATTCTTAATGGGATGGAGTAATTAGCACGACAACACATGTTTTAGACTTTTACTTTTACATGGTCGGATTCTTATTGTGATTCGGATTATATATATATATATATATATATATATATATATATATATATATATATATATATCAAAATAGCATTATATTTTGTATATACCATTGACATCGCTAATCAACAAAGTAAAGTAAATAAATACTAATTATAATAACCTTTTAAAATTGATATA
Organism: Glycine tomentella; assembly: GCA_007407185.1. Classification (NCBI taxonomy): domain Eukaryota; kingdom Viridiplantae; phylum Streptophyta; class Magnoliopsida; order Fabales; family Fabaceae; genus Glycine; species Glycine tomentella. Next base: position 2,715,068 of record PYAF01005594.1, read on the forward strand.
TATTTCATCTTAGATAGTTTATGCTTTTCTTAACAAAACTAAAACAAATTCAAAGCATTTGTAAGTTGAAATTATAATTTCATAAACAATTAATTTTATTTTTTATAACTTAGAACACAAATAATCTTCCCCGCCATATTGTAAATGAAATGTGTAAAGCTTATTATACTGACCCACCGCAAGTGGCTGAGCTTGGGCAGCAACAAGGTCTACTATCAACCCATCAAATGTCTCTTAAGTATTTTCTTTTTATGCTTTATGTCTCTTAAGTCTTAAACCTTATATTGCATTTAAAAAAAAAAATCTTAACCTTATAGTGAGTCATTATTAATGACATCATATAGGACTCACATAAAGCCCAGTTGTTCCACATTCCCATCGGATTTACTAATTATTACCTTGGAATAATGATTAAGAGATTAATAAATAAAAAGGTTTCATTAAGAATTATAGAAAGGTGCATTCATAATATGAATGTCATACTGTTTAATTATTTTTATCCTAATTTTGTAATCATTAAAAACTGTATCAAGAAATGAGTTTGTTAAATCTCTAAGATATGTGTCCCCTTCTTTCTTACTGTGCGAGAAAAAGCTTCATAACTTACATAAATTACAATAATATCCTGCCATAAATTACAAGTCTAAGATTGAGAATTTAAAATAACCAAAATCTTATAAATATGAGTCCCAATATCTATGATGTATTAAAGAGAGAAAAAATTAAGTTCACCAAAAAAAAAAGTGAAGATATACCTAAACATACATAATTACCATGTGCATAGAGATATGAATAGCTCGGAGAAGAACACTTAAGCTGACTTAACTTAAATTAATTTACTGAACAAATTAAGTAAAGATCTTTATTAAAAGTCTACTTAACTGAAAAAGTATACTTTAAATTATTTAAAGTGCCTTCAAGGCATAAGGTCAGACTATTAAATAAACTTTTAAGCTGGATCAAACATTTAAAAAGGTTAATTAAATTAAGATTTACGAAAGGAATCAGATATGTTTTAAATAAATTAGCTAAACTCAAACCTTTAATAAATAAGCTAGGTCTACTTAATCAAAGTAAGACACCTACCCTATTCTTACCATACTTTGTCAAGTTTATTTTCAATTTCTTTTTCGAGAGAAAAATTTATGGAAGTACTAATTGTTACATAACTCTTTCTTTTCTTAAAGACATATCCTCTATTAGATTTAGAAGAAAGAAAGTACGGGAGAAAAATACTTGAAATTTGAATTGAAAATATAGAAGGAAAAGAAATTTAAATTTCTGTTTTAAATTATATTTTTTCTGTCCATTTCATTTTCCTTTCTCTTTAATTAGCTAAATACAAAATTTATAATTATATATACATACATATATATATATATATATATATCTGTATTTTTCTCTTCTTATGTATGACCTCAGTCTCTCTTCTCCCGTTTAAAACGTGACTACATATAATCAATGTCATGCTGTTTCTTTCCCATGTTTTTGGTTCTTCATATGTAGTATTATTTTTTAAAAACAAATATCTATTTTGATCTTTAAATAATTAAGTTGAAATCTTTCTTTTTTCCGATCAAGGGGAGACCCTGTGGGCTGTGGCCAACCTACACAAAAACACAGCAAAAACTACGGGGCAAACAGACTCCAGAAAAGTCAAATCTTTTAAAATTTTAGAAACATGTAATAGAAATTTAGTTCTTAAATTATGAGAACATTTTTTTTTAGAAGTAAATTCTGAGACTAATATCAAAATAATTTTCATATACAACTCGAAGCATTAAAAATGCAAATTAACATTAAGTATCGTATCAATATATTAAATTATTTTAGTTTTAGTTTTTAGTTACACTTAAAACAATTAATGTCTCTTTTAAAAAAGAATCAAATCAATGTAAAATGACTGAAATCAAACTATGATCAACCAAAACCATTGCTTAGCTTTTTATTTTATTATTTTAATCCCTGCATGTTAAATGGTTGTGTCGAGTAAGCAACAACTGTGATACTCATCAATTGTCATAATAAATTACTACTTGCTTCTGCCATTGAGGTTAAAAAAAGCTTTAAATTCAAGTTAGAGTCTAGGCAATGTCACGTGCATGGTGGTACCACTTGAATGAATTTATATGATATCATTAACGTGGCTTTACATTAAAATTAACCATGGGATTAAATTAAGGGGTAAAGGGGATATATTCAAAGCAGATAAAAAAAAACAAGGGAGCAATAAATAATGCAAAGGTGAGAGTTAAGGCATGATTATGTTAGTATATGTCGGGACAAGGGAGTGCACGTGCGTCGCCGAAATCATCGTTTCTGCATTTTTGAACGAAAAGAAGGATGCGGTGCACGTGCCTCTTGGTCAATGGTCAAAAGCCAAAGCTTAATCTTTATAGAAAGAAGATGAGAACGGTGATTAGGATCCCTTGGTCCCAGTCTCAATTTAAGAATCTACTTCCTCCTCATCATCGTTCAATAACTTTAATCACACCACCATAATGATCAGGAGTTTCCATAATAAAAAAAATATGTTGATGTTATGTGTTTAGATGGAGAAGAATCATCGAGTGATTAATTTAGGTAATATTTGTCATCAAAATATTCAAATAAGATTTTGCATGGCTTCAATTTTTATTTTATCTTTTGTATGTAAAGGAAACTTGTTGATAAAATTAGCCCATTATGTTATAAAAAAAAGTCTCAATTAGAACAGCAAAATTCTCTTTTGTGAAGAAATTTACTACTAAAAAAAGGACAGAAAGATAAGTTTTCAAACAAAACTATTCTGTTTAACATTTTTAATTTTGTATTCATATCATAGGTGTAAAATATATACTAAATAATTAATCTTGTAACAAAAAAATTAATTAATTATTTGAATAAAAATTTCCTTTTGAATAATGTTTTTATCATCGTTAATGTTTTAATTTGAGGAATTTCTTAAAGGATTTAAGTTTCAGTTTCACTTAAATCAACATAATAATATTAGTATTTAACTTTTTTATTTTAAAGAGGAGGATTTAATTTTAAAATGTTGATATTTTGAATCAATCATTTGTTTTAATTTTAATAAATTTTAAATGTACAAATAGAAAGGGAAAGAAATTATTTAACGAATTTATCATTTATACACTTATAATATAAAATAATTATACACTCTTATTCAGTTAAAAATAACAGCTTTAATTACTTTAAAATTAGTATTTTAATACATGATGAATTGTGATTTGTTGATTTTGTAAAACAATTTACACTGTCTATACATAATCTTTTTCTCTTAGTCAAATTATCTTTTCTTTTAATTTTTTATTCTCTTTCTTTTCCAAACGTCTAAGATATAGGTTAGTGTCGAACTTCAAGTTGCACTGTAGTTAGGCAAGCTTGGATATTATATTTGGTTTGGCTTAGAGACGTGTACTTCAATCTTAAAAGCATGCTTCTAAGGTCTTAAACAAAACCAAAACTTGGTTGTCTCTTTTAATAATTGATCTTCTAGTTCTACCTCAAATATAAAAAACTATAAACATGAAGAAGAGAAGATATTAATAGGAAATATGTAGAAGTAGAAATATCATCAATCGACCATGTTGCAAAACATAGAACCACCACGTTTTGATTTTAATATTTAATAAAGTAACATATTATATGTACATTTAACTGTTCAAATTGGAGAGCAGAGAGGCAGTTTTGCACATTCGTGTTGTCTGGGGTGCACCACGTGTGATGTCACATGGCGTTTCGAAAGGGGATAGACAAGAACAAGCAAAGGTAGCAATCACCTGATTTGCAACTTGCTGGTTGCTGTGTCAAGAGAATCAAGCTATATAGCTAGACATTACTCAAAGCTATAAAAGGGATTGTGATTGTGATTTGTGAACGTACACAACTTGTACCCCGGTCCAATCAAATTTTATATTTTCATATGTGTACAAATATATTAGAGGTGAACTCTGTCACTTAAATAAAGTGGATGAATTATTATAATATATATATATATATATATATATATATATATATGTGTGTGAAAGTTATTTTGAAAATTGTATCAGCATAGTCTTCTATACAGATGATAAAAATAATAATTACATCACTGAAATATATAACAAGTTTTTCATTTCTAACTCAAAACTGCAAGTATATCTATTCAAAAGGTAAAATTGAAATTAAATTACTCCTAATAGAGATAACACACAACAAAAAAAAAATGTTAATGTGGGTAGATTTAAAGAAACTATATCCACAATGATTTGATACTCAACTTCACTTAGTTTTATTAGGCTCATGAACTCCTTGCTTTTGGTTTTTCTTCTTAAAGACAGAACAGTCACTCAACTATGTCCAAACTTTTTACAGTACGTACTTGAAATTCTTCATGTAGAACTTTTTGTTAGGCCCCAAATATTAGGATGCATTTTCGGCCTTCTTGCCATTATTGGGATTTTTTTTTCCACATCCTAAATACTAAATGTTGTAGGGCTTAGAAGCAAACTGAATAATATAAGATTTATTCTCTTCATGGACTTCTCCTCTTGAGTAATAATAGCTACAATATCCATCAATGGTTTACTTATGATTCTAAGTGTCATAAGAGAACTTCAAATTAAATGTCAAAATTGAGAAGATAGTGAAACAAAAATCTTCAAAAAATCAGGTAATGATCATCAATCTTCACTATATGCTAACGAACACAACTAATTAACGTAAAAAAAATGCATTGAGTTATTGATGAATATGGAGAAATAATGACTTTTCTGACTCATCAAAGTCATGAACTTTTCACCAGCAAACTTTAAAAAGTGTTAGCATATTCAATGATTTCTTGAACTGTTTGAGAGTTTCCATCATTCATAAAAATCCTGAGTAGCAGTATACTTAGTAGTAAGAGTGTGAGGCTCTTCTTCCCTGAAAGTCGATGTTGATAATGATGAAATACAAATCCAAAGATTCCCTTAATTCTCATAATTGGTCTCATTCAAAGTTATCATGAATCTGAGATAATAACTAGTGAAAAACAACTATAAAAAAAAACTAGTGAAAAACAGTTAAATTAATTTAATATGTCCAACAAAATATGTCCAACATACACAATTTCTTATCTATATCATGATGTTGCCCAAAGGTCTGAATCGCAAATACAGTAACAAAAAGATATGAAATAAATAAGATGTAGACAAACTCATGCTATAAAAAAATTCATTACCAATAGAGTACCAAAATAAAATTGGCCCAAACAAACAAAAATGCATTATATAAATTACAAATAACATTCATAACAATATATTGATAAAGCATAATTATTATTAATATAATATAAACATTAATAAATGATATAAATAACACAATTTGTATAATTAATTGTTCTTGCACCAAGTGAAATGACAATCATGTCAAACTAGTAATCCACTATACATCGGGCCAAAACACACTATGCATGTTTGGATTGTCCTTGGGGCAATTCAAACTTTTGTTTCGAGAAACAAGCTCCTCCATCAATGCTCATTTGTTGAAGTTGCATAGGACTTTGTGTTTTGGAATAAAATGGTCCGAGAAACAAATTAAACATACACTATGTTCTATAAACATTCACTATATCATTATATGTTTTTTTTTCCTCTTCTTTTTAATTGTCTTTTCTTTCACTTGCATCCTTTCAAACGGACCCTAATATAACATAAGAGAAAAAATATTTTGTTATCAATTTTGTTGTTGCTAAGGTAAAAGGAAAAACATGAACTAGAGTAAATTTCTTACTTAACCTAAAAAAAAGTAAATTTCTTCCTGATCCTTATTTTTCAAGTTGAATGGCAAGTTTACATTCGTGTGACAGCAATATGACAAGCATAATTGACGCTAATTTTAATTATAATCAATACACAACACGACAAAGTTTTCGTCAAAGTTCGTTTATATAATTATAACAATTATATATGCTGGCATATTGACAGCTCTTGCCTTGTTATAATTCCAAACTATCCTAAATCTAAAGGACTTAAAAAAAACCTTCAAATAACTCCGTTGTTTTGTTTAAATATAATTACATAAAATAATCTCTTTCTTGAATCAATTAAAGCAACAATTGTTTACACTTGTTTTTTCAATGCATTTCTAGAACCTCCAACCCTAAAAAAATTGTCGCACATCAAAAGTTAGACTTATTTATATTTTCGCTGGTATACACTTTATTTAAATTAAATTAATTTCTTTAACATAAATATTGCAAGTTTATGCTAATAAAATAATGTATCATATTGTTAATAGAATCACAATATTTACATTAACAATTTAATTTATTATTAAACAAAAATTATACTATGGCGGAAACCAAAATAATATACTATTTCTTGAATTATATTATATTTTTTTTTTACAAAGTTACCTATGCTTACCGTAAAAAAAAAGTTACATGCTTAAAAATTATCTTTTCTATAAAACAACATCAATTATTTTTATAAGAAATAGATATATATCATCAATGTGTTTGTCATTATAAAAAATTCTTATTTCTCATGATCAAATCCTTCTCCATGTTCTACACATTGAAAAATACTAATCCTCTATTTGGAAAAGATCATAAAAAACAAAAATAAGAGAAATAAAAAAAATAGAATGTAAAAGATATATTATACATATGAGTAGAAATAAGAAAGAAAAAAAAATAAGGAATTTCTTTTTGGTGGTCTCAAAGAAACAAAATATTTATTTTCTATTTTTTCTTGAATAAATTATAAAAATTAATATTTCTATCTCATCTCTTTTATAATTTTCTTCCTTCCTTTCTATTTTCATATAACAAATAGAGGGCAAATTAAGTTATCCCACTCTATAATTGATGACGTGAGATTTTCATTATGATCGTGCATCGGTGTGTCCTCAGTGTGGATGAATTTCATTAGAGTATCGATCGACTGCGTGTATACAGAGGTAGCCCAAACGGTGCTCTTCACGGTACGTACGTGTGATGAATAATATTGACCATGAAGAACTAGATGGGCACGGCATCATGGAAATGAAACACATCACCAACACGAAAAGTTTTTGTAGGTAGCAAACAACTGAAACAAGTAGCTATAGTACTCGATCGGATTCAAGAAGAAAAACAAAGAGAAGGTGTCATAGTGTAACTGTGCCCTGCGAGAGGCCACGTCTCAGGTACTTAATTACTATAGTACTTTCATGAGGGACACTAAGGGACCCATAATTCCTCCTAAAAGCAAACAATACATTATCATATCATATATCATCAACCAACCCACTTGGTACGTTAAGAGTGTACAATTTTTTTTTATTGTGTTTAATTTTATGAATATAAAAATATTATATATCGTAAAATAATAATAAGAAATCACAAAAATTAATTTGTGTGGAGTTATTCTAATTTATTTAGAGATTTTGGATTTGAATTTAAATATATAAAAAAATTATCGTTTATAATAATTTTATTCAATTTAAACAATTTTTTTTAATAGAAGATATTTCTTGGTTTAGAAGAAAAAATTAGTTTGCTTGAGTTGGTGTTGCACCGAAGACCCAACAAATCAGCCACTATTACGTGCATATCTACCTCTTCTTCCTTCATCTACGTGTGTCCATGCACTGCTTCCTCCAAGGAGAGAGAACCACAGACATACATATAGGTACGGTTTATTCGAGAGCCAAGTTATGCGTGAAAAAATGTAGGATCAAAGGCACGTTCAATGAATAGAGAATAACGTTGTTATTATTATTTACAATTTATACAATAAAATTAGTAATAAGTCATATATTTATTTTTTACTTTTTATTATATTGCTTGCTTATTATTTTCTTGTATATAATTTATTGTAAAAATTGATAGTAAAAGCTGTTAATATGCTGGTAGATAGAGTTGAACTTTTTGACTATCACTCATTTTGTTCACACGGCCGTCTTTGATAAACTACGTTTTAATTGTACCTGCTTTCCCCTCCCTCATTACTTTTTAGTCCCGTTGTAATAATGGTACAGAGGAATGAATGTTAGAAAATTGAAAATACAATTGCTGTAAAATATTACTAAGGCATTATAACAGAAAATAAAAGGAATTGAACAACAGTTACCCGTGCTAAACTTACGTACGCTTTGAGCTTTAAACGCATCACAACTCTCAAGTCTCAATGACTCCAATAATATATTATTCTTTTTTAAATATTATAATCAAGCACACAGCCATGCTAGCAGTTAATTATTACTATAATGAATCGATTCATACGCCTTGTATACAATCACTTCCACCGATAACATAAATTTCTTGACTGTATGCATGGATCTGGACTTAAACAAGAAGGGACGCGCAGTTGAATTTATTGATAATTATATCAACCGTAGTAATACATCAACCATAGTAAAGTTTATTCATGTTTACCAAAACATAAATGGTATGGATATCATAATTAATCTTAGAAGAGAAAAAAATTTATTAGAAGTATCAAGATTTATTATTTACCTCATGATCTTCAAATTAATTATATGTTACCTCATATATTCATTAATTGATTCATATTCTTTCAAAGATTTAACTATCTTAATTTCTTTTTTGGTTTTATTAATTTGTTAATAATATAATTAACAACATGTAATCAAATAATTAATTAGGTACCAAAATAAACATTGCATAAATAAATGAGCAATTTCTAAAGAGACCAAAAGTGCAATGAATCCAGCGTGGAACTCACTTCATCAATGTGCTAAAATAAATATTGGAAGGGTAGTATTTTCCTAATTGCATTCATTATGAGTGTGTTTACTTAGATCTGTAAATATGCAAGTACATGTCATGCTAAATACTGAAAGGCATTAGCATAATTCAATATTTTTTTTTTACATTAACTATGAATGATAGACTTTTTGGGTAAAATAAGATTTACAAAAACATTTAATCATTCATTTTGTAAAATGAAATTTATGAATCATTAGATTTATTTTAGAATTTGTGGATCCATTTTAAACGAACATCCACAAGTATTTTTAATGTTTTGATAAAGTTACTTATGTCTTGAACTAGAAAAAAACATGCAGAGAGAGTAATTAAGGGTGGTATAGGAAGAAAGAGAAACTGTAAAGTGTAAATAACATTGGATGCTAATTGGAAGGGTACGTAGGTGCTGCCGGTCTAGATGTGGTAGAACGCAGAGGATGATGCGTATTCGTCGGCACTGCTTTATGCACTCGTGTTTCCCGGGCTGAGTCGATGATGATTTTTATCTTAAATTAAAAGTGACACATACATATACATTACATATATAGTGTATTAGTGTATTCAACTTGGTCTTATATGCTACAGCTAGAGGAGTAAAGGGTGATGAATGATGCAATTTACTGATCATGCTTAATTCCCGTTTTCTCGGCCACTGGTCTAGTGGGGTGGCGCAGTGTGCGTTCCACTCTGCTTTTTAATTCGTCCAGAGAAACTTGATGTTGCCATTTCTTTGTAACCAGCAGGCAAAAAGGGCGAAGTTGTTATATTTTTTTTGAAAATAATAGTTCTTGTGAAAAATTTTAATACACTTTGGAGTACAAGTGTGAGTTAAAGTCTCATATTGGATAAAAATAGAAAAGTTGAATATCATATAAGTGAGGACAAGACCCATAAACCTGAATCTTAAGGTTTTGAACTAAAGTGTAGTGTCTAGTTCATTTATATGATTACTCGTGTAATCCCCCGATGTTTATCCCCCTCAAATTATTAATAATTTATCCCGGAAATTTAAAGGAAGCTTGCATGTTGTGCCAAGGGAGCAAAGTGTTGCCCTCCTCTCGTCTCATCGGTTACTCCACTGATGGCTTTGAAGTTTGACTATATAACTACGGTTAAACTATTAAGGAGGCATCAAGTTAATTCTTGTAGAGTTATTTTTTAATTTAAGGGTGAGGATAAAAAGTAAGTTTTTTAAAAATTATTATTAGGGTGAAGATGAAGAGGGATCAAATTATTTTTTATATTTAATTTAATAATTTTAATGAATAATTTATATTTAATCGTTAGATTAAAAGGAAAATAAAAAGTAAAGATGGATAGTAATACTATGTACGTGAAAATTGTTTAATGAATAAAAAATATAAAAATATAATATTGACTAAAAATACATTTTTTTCCTTTAGCTAAGTTGGTTCATTTTTCTTTTGTTTTTTCATTTTAGATGTAAGTTATTTAAAAAAAAAATTGATTATATATGTTATGCTAGCTAACACTTTCTGTAAAAAAAAGGGGCTAACACTTCAAATATTATATCTCTACATGCTTCTTAATTTCAATAATATTTTGTCTATTTCAGTTCTAAATTACTTTTTTTTTAATATTATTTGGAAATTAAAGAAAGGAACCTTCGGATGATGTTATGCTAAAGTTGTGTTCATTCCTCAAGAGTGTCATAAGAGAGGGCAAGACAGAAAAATATGTTACAACACTATCTATTTTCCTTAGGGTATGTTTGATGAAGTGAAAAAAATGAAAAATAAATAAATCAAGATTAAAATTTTGAATAAAAGTAAACTGTAAAACTGTGAATCACATATCAATTTATTGTTCATTTCTTCCTATTTTTATCATCTTTCTCTTAAAAACGATTGAGACCTAGAGTTAAAGAATATGTCCTCATTTCCCTTGTCTTCCTTGCTCCCCCTCTCTATTTTTACCCTACCAAACAAGGGGCTAACCTATCCTTTTAAGTTTGAAAAAAATTAAAATAATGAAAATATTAAATATATAGTTAATTAATCTTTTAAAGATTTATCAAAATGTTAAAAAATATGTTTTTTTTAAATAAGTTGTAATTTAAAAACATTATATGATCAATATGATTACTTTTTGGCTCAATTGCATATTTTATTACCAATTATAATTATTTTTAAAATTTTATCATCTAAATTTTTATTTTCGCATATTTTAACACCATATTTTTTAATTTTTGTGTACTTAACCGATTTGTTAAATGTTTAACGAATCCATATGTTCCTAAAAAATTCCTAAAAATGTAATTTTGTCATCAATTTTTGTGAAATAACATCATTTTGTTATTATTATGATTATAAAAAGCATAATTTTTTCAAAAAGATTATAATAAAGTGTGCCAAAAAAATAGGTGACAAATTTATGGAAATTAAAAATATAATGATAAGATGTGCAGAAAAAAACTTAGATAGTAACATTTATAAAATAATAATAATTAAATGGTCAAATATGTAATTAAGTCTTACTTTTTAATAATTTCATAAACATCTTAAATCTAATAATTTTGCTCGTGAAGTATCATTATGATAGATAATAAGGAAGGAAAAGTTTCAGTGGCTTTTACGATCTATGATATGATATGTAGGTTTCCTGTTTGGAAAAATTCGCTTTTGTTTGATTGAATTGGGAGTCATCATCATATTTGCAATAAGCTGAGGAATGTAACGATGCTACATATATATATATATATATATATATATATATATATATATATATATATATATATATATTCTACGCGATAAGGTAAGATAAGTTTCTTTGGTTGAACAGGAATATGCTCTCATTGATCTCCAGCTTGGATAAACAATGCTAAGAATGATTATGTAATTAGCTAAAGGTAATTAAGAAGGTACAAGATATTTTTTTCCCGCTTAATAAAGTGACTATAAATTGTTTCCAAAACACAACATATCGTGTATATATATACATACACACACATATATATATATATATATATTAATTTTGACAATTTGTGAATCCCATAACCCCGACAGTGATAATTTTCCTCAACGACAGGGTACAGTAGTTGATGTGGATGTAAGTTGTGGCTCATATATATATATATATATAGATATATATCAAATTTAAAATAAAACAATCATACCATAGTTAAGTATTATAATCAGAATTTACTCATATTGTTAAAAAAATATTATAATTTTTTAAGAATTAAATAATTTTAAATTCTCAAATAAGTTTAAAATTTTAAACAAAACTGTATAGATCTAATAATATATGTAATGAAAAACTTAATTTAACGATTAAATTACTTAAAGAATCATCCTATATATAGAGAAAAATAACATAAATATTAATCAATATAATTATAAGTTTAATTTAATAAAAAAGTTAAAAATTATATTCTTTATAAAATATTTTTTAATTATGTAAGAATTTTTTTTTTTGCAGAGAGTTTGTATCGGTACAATTTATTTTGTATATGTATAAATATAAAATTTCAATCAGTTTGTTTTCTCCGCCAAAGAAAACCCAAGAAACAACAAAATTTGTGCTGCATGGACACAGGCCCAACGCTCTCTTCAATCCTTGGTCGAGAGCTGCATGATCATCACCGCCAGTGTTGTTGTAGCTGGTTGGTTCTATATTCCTTCCTTTTTATTGTTGTATGCTCTTAATTTTTTAATCGTAATTAGAGATTATAAATATCCTTTAATTCATTGGATAAAAATCAATTATGTTCATGATGTATAATGATCGTTTGACTCATAAATATTTTACACTCGAGAATCGTATATAGATTTTTCTGTTAAATAAATCGTTTTTATTTATATGAACCCAATAAAATATTACATCATTGTATCAATAATTTGAATTTGTATGCTCTTATATTTGGACTCGAACTTAATTTCTTATAAAATTGTCTTATGATAATTATTATAGGAAATAAGATTACTGATAATTAGTTTTATATCCGATTCGTGTATATAATTTGTGTTTGCAATTAATTCAACTTCAATTCCATGGACAACAGTTAATATCCTGAATAATAGTAATAACAAAGGATAATTAACAATATATATATATATATATATATATATATATATATATATATAATCTACAATGTATCGGTAGTGAAGGGAAATGAAATTAAACAATTAAGTCCTACATGGGAAAGTTAAGAAGCGGTGGCAAGCAAGGCAAAGGGCATGAAGGTGAGAGATTTGAGATATGAGATTTGCAAGAGTTGCACAGAGAGGTGCTGATGAGTGATGAGGACAAGCCGAGTTCAAAGTCTATCTAGCTAGAGGAGTGTTGACTCATGACTGTCTGTGAGAGTGCCACAGAGAAAAGCTGAAAATTGAATTTAACTATGGGATTTTATGCATTGCAGAGACAACCAAATTTTTAAAGATAATCTTCATAGGCTCTTCTTTAAAGAGATACCGTTAGAAAAAGGCTGACCTCCAATGAAACATTGCTAAAATTAAGGTTATTTTTTAATGGCATGGCTAAAGGGGATTCGTTTGCAACTGTTTCATTTCTCTATGGCGCATTATCTAGCTTCTCTCCACGGTTTTACGAACCAAACATGGTTTTCAAAGAAATAGTAAAATACTACTAGCACGATTTTTTTTTTTTTGGTTTAAGAAAAATATGGATTATAAAAATTCACACAATTCAATTTTAACTATAATATATTACTAGTTTAATAAATAATAAGAGGAATATATCACTCCCTTAAATTTTTCGAGAGTCTAAATTTATCTTGTAGAATATTTTGAAAAAATACTTTGACTAGTCTCGTGCATGGCCAATAAAAATTAAAGTAATAAATATATTAATGGTGAAAGGAATTTTTATTATTATTGTGACATTGATATAGAATATTTATTAGATATATTGATGAATATTTTTTTGTTGAAGATTTAACTAATCATCTTTAAAAAAAACATTTCATATTCATAAAGTTTCCACTTAAGACTTTGTTTAAAGAAACTGTTTTCAGCACCATCCAAACTAACCAAAGAGATTAAAAGAATCAAAACTAATAAAAATATGTTTCATTTATAGTATTAAGGTTAATTTTGAAATAATATATAAAGTTAGCACAAATTTATTGCTACTAAGTACTACTAACTGCATTAACAAATTTCTTTAATTCCAATAAATTAGTTAATTGAGTATTATAAAAAGATGTGAGGAAATTAGTTTGTTTGGGTTCTTTACATAAGAAATAAATAAAT
>PYAF01005594.1:2729120-2771075 GCA_007407185.1 Glycine tomentella
GATATTTGTGATAATAACTACATGACCTTAAAAAGGAAGAAATAATATTTTTATTAAAAAAATTCCCATAAAATTGAAGTTTTCCATCAATTAGAATGAATGGTAGTTTAGAAAATGAACTTCATTTTTTTTAATGAGATTGAGAAGATGAAATGAAGTTAACTACTAATTCCATTCCTTTTTTAGTATCATTTAAAGTTTTTTCACAATAATTAAGACATACAATAAATTTTACTGTTTTCATAAATTAGTTATTAAATTTCATATTTACCATTTTCTCTAAAATTAATGCATATAAGCTTATCATTTATACTTTTATGATAAATCCTTAAATTAATTAAAATTTAAGTGAGAAGTAAAAATTTGAGGAAAAAATAATTAATGGTATCCTAAATTGGAAAATAAATAAAAATACGTTTTTTACTTCAAAAAATTGACTTAGAAAAAACATTTTAAATAACACGAATTAGTTAGCAAAGTTAATATAGTCAACATGATTTTCATGATATTTTTGTTGTAATTATTGTAATTGAAGCCTACTTTCCAGTGGGACCACTCACAAGTACTTTCTCTACACTCAAATTAAAAGAAAAACATCATACATTAACTAAAAAAGTTAATTAATGAATCATATTTAATTACATCAATTTCGATTAATTTTTTTAATTGAAATTTGATACAAAAATAAGAAATAATCATTGTATCTAATACCTTAATTAAATAAAAAATATTTTTAGAGATAAAAATATTAAATAAGATAAAATTAGTTAAAATTTTATTATATTTGAAATTAAGAAAATATTTTTTTCTTCTTATATTTGAGATTAAAGAAAATGATCTATAAACTTAGATCTTTTGGAGCTACAAGAATGCATTCTTTGAGGTCAAATATGATTGAATAATAGTAGTGAATTTTAGTAAACTTATTTTAAGTAAAGACAAATGCTTAGTAATGTTATCGAGAGTACTGATTTAGAAACTCAAACCAAAAAAAAGTTTTTATTAAGATGAAAAAAATTGGGTTTCTATAGTATTTTATTATATTTTCTTATAATTTTTAGACCAATTACTTTTTTCTTTAAATTTCTTAAGCAATCGCCTAAGTTGTTAACAAGATCCTTAAGTAAAATTATGTTTTATTTATTTATCTTTAAAAGTAGTGATCTGATCCGAAAAAAATATCCGTTAATGGCATTATCAAAGTTGAATGTAAAAAATGAGAAAGATTGGTTGGTAGGAATCAGAAAGTGTTGGAACAAGGGTTAGGGATTTGAATTTTGGGACTGGACCCAAACCATTTCCAGGGAGAGCTGCATGTAAGACAAGTGTGTGAAATGCCAAGCTCCAATTTAATTTCCCTTCCTTAAAAAAGAAATAACTCTCCAAGGCCATTTCTTAAATGACCCATCCATCCCCAAAACCAACCCTAATCAAACAAATCCTTCAATTTTTCGCCAGCTCCAGCCCGGATCTTTCGCGGACGTGTTTCAGACAATTTTTCTTCCGCGCAGAGCCAAAAGTCACTTCTCTCCATTATTTATTTATTTATTTTTTTTCTCTCTCTCACTGCAAGATGCAAATGAAACCCTCTGCCTTTACGCTGAAACTCTAGCTATTATATAAATGAACTCATCACCTTCTCTCTCTCTCTCTCTCAATCTCAGTCTCAATCTCAATCTCAATCTCTCACACCTCTTCGCTGAAAACGAGCAACCCCACCTTGCATGCATTCAAGTACTTCTTAGTGCTCCCCTCAACCAAACTAAAACCACTTGATTTTGTGTTTCATTTAATCAAATAGTAATAATCATATCACCACCGCACCGACATGGAGAAGAAGTAGCTGTCCATTCAAAGAGTAAGAAACTATTTCAGTTTTTTTGGGGCCTTTATTATGCACAGCAAAGCCTTTTTGTTTGTTTTTGTGTTTATAAACTGTTGCTGATTTCAGTGATTTTTGTTTGTTCAGAAAACGTTTATTACTACAGGACTTTTATTACTACAACTACTACTACTTCATTTTGCACCATTCATATCTCAAATGGCTCGTGCTTCGACTAACTGGCTCTCGTTCTCTCTCTCCCCCATGGAAATGCTCCGAACCCCCGAACCTCAGTTCGTTCAATACGACGCCGCTTCCTCGCATCACTACTACCTCGACAACTTGTACACCAACGGTAATAATAAAAATAAAAACAGTACTATCTTTTTTTTTTTTTTCATCTTCCATTCTTAGTATTTACTGGTACTTCTTAGTTCTCAGTGGTTCGATTTAACGCACGTGTGAAATTAAATGACTGAAACGGTTCGTTTTGTGGTGCAGGGTGGGGGAACGGGAGCCTCAAGTTTGAGCAGAATCTGAACCACAGCGACGTGAGTTTCGTCGAATCGTCGTCGCAGAGCGTGAGCCACGCGCCGCCGCCGCCGAAGCTGGAGGATTTTCTCGGCGACTCCTCCGCCGTTATGCGTTACTCCGACAGCCAGACGGAGACGCAGGACTCGTCGCTGACGCACATCTACGACCACCACCACCACCACGGTTCTTCTGCGTACTTCGGCGGTGACCACCAGGATCTCAAGGCCATTACTGGATTCCAAGCTTTTTCGACTAACTCTGGCTCCGAGGTTGATGATTCTGCATCCATCGGAAAAGCGCAGGCCAGCGAGTTCGGGACTCACTCCATTGAGTCCTCCGTCAACGAGTTCTCCGCGTTCTCCTGTGGCACCACCACCGGCGAAACCTTGTCGCTCGCCGTCGCGCAGAGTTCCGAGAAAGCCATCGTCGCTGCGGCGGAGTCCGATCGCTCGAAGAAGGTTGGGGATACCTTCGGCCAGCGGACTTCTATTTACAGGGGTGTCACTAGGTAAACTACTTTTCTTCATTTCTCTATCATAATTATTATGCTCATTGAATCAATCAATTTACTGTTTTTTTTTTTTTTGTATGTATGTTGTGATAAAGAAATGAGAGAATAGAGATTTTGTTCTCTTTTTCAAGGATCTTTTGGCATGTTGGAAGTTGAAAAAAGTAGCTAGCCAGCTATTGTAAAAATATATTGTGATTTTGGATACTGAGTATTGACCATGGTGTGAGAGGGAGGTCAAGTACAGAAATTTGGCCTCTTCTCACACATCTATTTCATGTTAGATTTTGTGTCTTTTTAATTTATTTATTTTTGTGATGGGGTTTCTCTGCAGGCACCGATGGACAGGAAGATATGAAGCGCATCTATGGGACAATAGTTGCAGAAGGGAGGGTCAAGCCAGAAAAGGGCGTCAAGGTCTATTTCTCTCTCTAGTTTTTTTTTTTTTTTTTTTGAAGTAAATAAAAATGGGGAAAAATATATATAAAGTGGAGGAATAGGCTATATGATGATAGAAGATTGAAAAGTGGCTTACAAGTATTGAAGGTGCAATTAATGGGTTGGAGTGTGGTAGGACACCTGGGTTTCTTTGTGAACAGTCTTTTTTATGATTGACTGATTGGGGTATATGTATATACTTATTACTTCACTGTTTCTGCTTTTTTTTTTTTTTCTCAATTGATTTGATCCTATATGTGCCGCCATTTTGCCCGTTATGAGTCGGGTGTCTTTGCTTTCTTGTCTGCTCAGACATACTAATCTCTCTATTTTTTTCTTCTGTTTTTTCTCTCTGCATTCTCTTCCTCTTCCGTACCCATTTGTTGACGCCTCCATGTCTAGTATCTTATCTCTCCGTCCTTCCCCTTCCTCATTAGTCACAAGTCATAACTGATATTGTTGCGTTAAGGGCTTTATCTTTTGCTTTTGCTTTCCCACTTGCCAGGGAAAGCTGCGTTTGACCACATCACAACCCGTCACTCCCTGCTATTGAAACTTGTACTTGCTCACATTGAGGTGGTGGAGCGTCCACTGTTGCATGAAGGGTTTGTGACAGTGGGTCTGGCCCCCCTCTCAGAATAATGTCCTCTTGAGTCTGGAACAAAGTCACGGGTTTTCTTAGATCTTATGTTGTGGTGACATATAACATTAATATTTTAATGAGTGTCTTTATTATTGGAAGAAAGAAACGGCAAAGAAGCGATTTGTCTAAAAATCTTTCCAATGAGAAATAGGCAATTTGGCATTTCTTTTTCGGTCTGTTTTTTAAATGCCGGGATATGTCTTTGACTATGAGCTACTTAGTGGGATTATATATATTGAAAAATTTATCAACTGGAATAGAATAATTGAAAACTACTTCACAGATACTATCAATTTTTATCTTTTAAATTAATGTTGTTAATAGTTAGAAATTTTTGGTACAAATAAAATTCGACGAGTCATTGTACAAGGAAAAGAGGATGGGGTTGATGGATCTAATCCAATGTACAGTTGTTTTCTATCCTATGTAGCAGCCATAAAGGGCGTGAAAGAGAAAAAAATAAAGGAAAAAAAAAGGTTGCTTGTGCGCATGCATTGTGGCAATTGGCAAAGCATATGATATAATCACTTTTCTTTCGGCCATTTGCATTTTGGGTTAGAAAAGTAATTTTTGGCAGATAATTTTGACTATTTCGTTCGCTGATGTTTGATATTTTTGGCTTTTCCTTTGCATGGAACGGGACTTTGGTGCATTTCTGGCTGTCATTCAACTTTTTGACTCTTCTACAGTTTATTTGGGTAAGCAGTTTTTTTTCATTTATATTTACTTCAAGAATGCTCCTCAACCTATCCTAACACTTTTTTCTGTATTTTGAGAGATGGTTTTGTAACATAGTGAATTGTCTTGTTTATCAGGTGGATATGATAAGGAAGAAAAGGCCGCGAGAGCGTATGATTTGGCAGCTCTAAAGTACTGGGGTCCCACTGCTACCACCAACTTCCCTGTAATGCAGTCACTTCTTTCTTGTATTCAGTTTTGATAGATCTTAGTTGCATGAAAACATATATATACCAGGATTGAAAACATTGAGGTGGGACCGAAGGAGAGATTCTACGGAAGGAATAATTGTTAGTGTTCATATTTAAATATACTAGTATATACAAAACTTTTGCTAAAATGGAACGTGGTTAATGGTTAGTGTTGGTGTGAAAGAAATATGCTTTACTTGGTACACAAAAAGGGGAGGCTAAGGTACCGCAAAAAGGAAAATATTGGATTCAGACCTACGTGGCATGAATGATAAGAGGGTGGTTGGGTAGTGGGCGAATATAAGTTATGTATATGTAGCTAGCTTCTGTTTTTGTTTTGGGTGGACGTGTACATAGCTTCTGAAGTCGTTGATATGTCAAATAACTTCTTGGGTGCATTGTACATACATAATGAACTGAGATTTTGCATGGATCAATATGGGACAAACGTCACTGACCTTATTTCTATCCTCATTTCTCAGGTTTCCAATTATTCAAAGGAAGTGGAGGAGATGAAACATGTAACAAAGCAAGAATTTATCGCATCATTGCGAAGGTTTGCTTGATTTGCCCCATTAAATTTTAGCATTGTACTTCTACATATGCAGCTACTGAAAATTTGGATTTTCATTCTTGCAGGAAAAGTAGTGGTTTCTCCAGGGGAGCTTCCATATACAGAGGTGTTACAAGGTTTGAAACTTCAAATTGTTAAGCATATTGATGCACTTGATCCTATGTTTCTATACTTATAATTTGTATCCTGCAGGCATCATCAACAGGGTAGGTGGCAAGCAAGAATTGGCCGTGTAGCTGGAAACAAAGATCTTTACTTGGGAACATTCGGTATACATTTTTTCTTCCATAGTTTCTATGTTATAAAAATGATTGGATTGTTTTAAATTTCTTAATGGATTATTGTTAATGGTCAAGTTTCACTGCATCCTTATTCTGGGTCAAAAATACAAAAAAAGATTATCATAATGTATAAGATCATTAGCCCATAAAATAACAGTATATGGAGGAAGCAGTTGAAACAGTTTTGCTGGCTTGACTTGAAACAGTTAGTTTACATTATTTATCATTTATATGAGGTGGAAATAAAATATTTTATGAATAATCGTCTAACTCAGTTCCACATGGTAACAGCAACCGAGGAGGAAGCAGCAGAGGCATATGATATTGCAGCCATTAAGTTCAGAGGTGCAAACGCAGTAACCAACTTTGAGATGAATAGATATGATGTGGAAGCTATAATGAAGAGTTCTCTTCCAGTGGGTGGGGCAGCAAAACGCTTGAAGCTTTCCCTTGAATCAGAGCAGAAAGCTCTTCCTGTGAGCAGCAGCAGCAGCAGTCAGCAGCAGAATCAACAGTGTGGAAACGTGAGTGGCAGCATCAATTTCTCAGCCATTCATCAGCCAATTGCTTCTATCCCTTGTGGAATTCCCTTTGATTCAACAACAGCATATTATCATCACAACCTTTTACAACATTTTCACCCTACCAACGCTGGCACAGCAGCGTCTGCTGTTACTTCTGCCAATGCAAATGCACTAACTGCACTGCCACCAACAGCAGCAGCTGAGTTCTTTATTTGGCCTCATCAGTCTTATTGATCTAATCAAAACAAGAAATCATCTTTTGCTAATTTCCTGGTTATGCTAACAAATCAAAAGCTATAGTATCTGGTACAGTTTAGCTGACCCCCCTCCTCTATTATTAACCCCTTTAGGCTGCTAAAAAAGAAAAAAAAAATGAGGTTTTTGAGTTGGCTAGTCTTAGTTACAGTAGGAAGCTGGATATGTAACTAACTGCTCTAAAAATGAGAAATATTTCGTGCATCATAATTTTGCACAAGAACTACCTTAATGGCTTATAATTTGCAGCGGTAGTATGACCGCTTTTGTTTAATTGTCAATTTGGCTTCGTGGTTTAAATTACAGTTTATAACATTCTTTTGACATGAAGTAGTCGATGGTTTCCTTGTTCTGCTCAATACGCATATGCTGGCGTGATGGAATGATCCATCAATAACGCAAATCCTGAAACAAATAATAATGCCTTGATTCTAGTGTGTGACTCTTGCGAATAAAAATAGGCGTTAAGTTGTGGCCCAATATGGTTTTTAGAAGTTAGAGTTTTTAATAATGAATTTTTATCTTTTGGTTCCTTAGTATTTTTTTACTGAAGTCTAATATATTTAAAGTTTAAGGTCACAATTTATTTACTTTTTTTTTATAATTTATATCATAGTTTTAATATTGATACATATTTATCTTTAAACACTAATACTTTTTTTATTAACTTTTATTTATCTTTAAACACTAATATCCGAGTTATTGATTTCTACTTAATTTCTTCTTAATACTTCTTTTAGGCTTTGTTTGGGAGTTAGGAGGGGAGGGGAAGGAAAGAGATTCAAGGGGAAGGGAAGGGAAGGAAAGAGAGGAAAATAAGGGAAGTTCCTTTCTCCTTGTTTGAAAGTTAAAAATATATCAAGAAAGGGAAATAGAGAGTTAATAAGAAATTTTTACAATTTTTTCCTTATTTAAAAAATTAATACATTATATATTTTACACTGACTAGGGTAGGATAGTAATTTTATTAACACTGACTGGTATAATAATAATTTTAGTTACTTTTCCTTCTAAAACCCCCCAAATAGGGGGAACAACAATTTTAAGACTTTGGAGGATTTCGGAGGAGTTTTGAAAATCCTCAAATCCTTTCCCTCAAAAATTAAAATTCCCAAACAAGGGAATGTCTCTACATAAACCTTTCCCTTCCCTCCCTTCCCCTCTAAAATCCCTCTCCCAAACAAAGCCTTAGAAGGCCTTTTTAACATTTTCACATCATAATAATGTTTTTTTTAGGAATATTTACTAATTAAATATCTAATTTGTGAAATCGACATAAGTCCTGCCAGGTTTTTAATTTGAACATGGTTGTAAATTTGAATTAGACTGTATAATTAATTTGAATCAGTATATATAATTTTATAATTAATTTCAATGTGCAAATCTTCGAAATCACATTGATCATAGTTATCATAATTGTTTTTTATGAATCAAATAAGTAAATCATTTACATTAGACAAAAATAAATAAAGTATTGTCACATTATATCAGTTTGCCTGGCAATTTTTTTTTTTGTCTTTATAAAGCTCCTTTTAAGTTTTTTGCTTCATTTTAATTATTAAAAATAATAAAGTACAAAATAATGTCAACAAACAAACTAAATTGCTAATATTAGAAACATTTTAAGATAAAGTCTCTTAGCATATTTTTCCCAAGACTAATACTATAGTACTATTATTAAAATGAAAGGTATTCTCATGTTCAGAGTTAGCGATATATAGGATCCGAGTATCTAACCCACAACCCGAATGCATTTACTCAAATTTGGAGTTCTGTAGGTCAAACTAATCCCAATCCATTCAAATCCAATTAGATTTGATTTGAGTAACGTATTTTTCTTTTCAAACTTTTGAACTAGAAGATCTGACTCATCAACATGATATTCTTTAAATTATAATTTTTATATTTCTTATAAAACTAAAATATTATATAAGCTTTATTGGATCTAATAGGCTTGACCCGATCCAACTTAGTTCAAGTTTTGATTTGGAAAAAAATACACAATCCCAACTAATCCCAAATCAAAGTATTTTAATGAATTGTGATATTAGTACCAGTGAATACCTCGGATTAAAACTTATTTGAAGTTAAAAAATTATGAGTAAAACTCCTCAAATAAGAAGCGAGTCCTAAAAAGTATTGTGATTTCCAATAAATAAAAAACCCAAAAGACTGCATTAGAAAGCATGTTGCTAATATTTTCCTATATTAATCTTTAGGCTGTTAAGCTTTCTATATGTAAAGTATCGCGCAGAGTGACCAATTTCACTTTTGTTTTTCCAATCTTCAAAATTTCAAACCATGGGAGAAATGGAAACGAGAAGCATTTCACTATTTACGTATGGGTGGAACATCATGTTCGAATGGCACTGCAGAGCCTAAAAGTTACACAAACTCTGCTGCATCATTTCTACATTACATTGTTGCTTGAGAACCACTGGTTCTCAGGCGTGAATCCCAAAAGCCAAAAACTATGATTTTGCTTCTTGAGTAACGCTCCCTAAAATTCAAAGCTGAATAACAAGCCAACTTGGCTTGTGTCTTTGGATTTGGCCATACGCACTGCTACAAAATATCACTCCATCCTTTCAACAAATATACATAGGGGAAAACAAGAAATTCCACTAATGATTTTTAATTAGTTTAGTTTACTCCATAATTAGTTGCCTGTGGCGATTGAGGTCCTTCAAGTAACTTGAGCAAGTATAATCTTCTAGGTCACATGCCTCTAACATGAGAGACTTTTGTGCAACTAAAGTTTTCTTTGGTTCCATAATTGTCTCTTCACCCTTTAGTAGCTGCACAACCTGTAGTTAACAAAGATACAAGTTAGCTTCCTACCATGGAAAATGGTACAACAATGCTGCGAATCAAACTTAAGCTGAAAAAGACCACATGCTCATTTTCTAACTTGATTCATGTATGGCCGCATGGAGGATACATGGTGGACACACATGGAAGCTGTCACCATGGCGCGCTTCATTTCAATAGGATCATATTCCTCTCCTAATCTGGGGTCTGCTAAATCCTTTACGTTGTTTGTATCCAGCAGTGGCTTGGCCTGATAACAGTAAATGATTTATAATTTTTATACATAAGAAGAATTTTGCAAGCCATTTTATAAACATCTTGAATTCTTGATTGCCAAATCCTCAAGTGTTCAATTAAGGACTCACTGATATGTGCTCTTAGTGAAGCCTATTAGTCTAATACACTCCATTACATTTAGGGTGGTTATGAAGACTTACCCAGATGACAAGACTTTGTCTACTATCCGAATCAACAGCGCGGCGACCAGTTATGAGCTCCAAAAGCAAAACTCCATAGGCAAATACATCAGTTTTCTCATCCACAACTCCATGCATAAAGTACTCTGGAGCCAAATATCTGCAGCCAATAATTTGGTGCAAGCAATGTTTTAACTGTTAAGAAAAAGGTTATAATAGGAAATATGTGAATCAATGGAGCTACAAGACTAACCCAAATGTTCCTTCTATTGGGAAGACAACGTGGTTGGTCCACTTACTTGGGAGCCACTTTGCCAGTCCAAAATCTGATATCTGAAGTTTATTACAGCACCAATTATTTTCCTTGCCTACTATGGTAGAAAAGAATATAATATGCAATTTCAGTTTATATTATAAGTTGCTACCATAGTACCTCAGCTTCATAGTTTTCATTTAGTAATATGTTGGAGGCCTTGATGTCCCTATGAATGATTCGTCTAGGGCAATCTTTATGGAGATAAACCAATCCATCTGCTACCCCAACAGCTACCTTGGATCTTATCTTCCAGTCCAAGCATTCAGAACCTGACATGTTGAACATCTCTTTGTTAGCCATGCACAATAGAATAAGAAGTGGAATAATTAGAGAAGGAAGATATGAACATAGAAGCTAAGAGATGGATTCAGCACCACACCGAAAAGCAAAGAAGAAAGACTGCCATGTGAAGCAAGCTGTAGGACAAAGTAGAGGCCACGATCAACCCCGAACCCAATAAGGCGCGTCGCATTTGGGTGGTTTATGTGTGCAATGATCCCAAGCTCCGTCAAGAAATCACCAGCTCTGTCTGCAGCATCCTTTTCACTTTTCATTAGCCTCTTTACAGCTATAACTTGACCATCGGGTAAGTGGCCTTTGTACACTTCAGCATGACCACCTTTCCCAAGCAAGTTCTCTGTGGAGCCACAAATAACAAAAACAAAAAAAGAAAACAAAAAAAAAAAGTCAACGTATTTGGATAAATTGTTATTGATCTTATTATTAGTAGTGTGTAGCTTCTGAACTCGGGCACATAAAAGTCTTTATGTTAAAAGACCAAAAAGATATATTTAACTTTGTTTAATAGGACTAAAAAGGCAATCTCAAAGGCTCACCAACATTCCGTGGAATGGAGACTTTGACCTAGTAGCATAATTTGGCAACTATCTGCTATTAAGTTGAATAGTCTTGGACTTGGTAAATTACATGGGGAAATGTCAAGTTCAAAATAACTCTAATGTGGAAACGTTATTTGACTGGCTTCGTATTGAAATTATTTCTGTCATTGACTAATAATAGTCGAGATTTTAAAAAATATAGGCAAGTGACTTCATATACATGATTTTTCCTATTTAGTATTGGCGGAATGCTGCTTTCACAACTGTTTTGCTACATCAGCATTTTACATTATAAAAGTAGTATGAACAATTCAAACTCGATAAATTTCCCTACATTAATTATACATAGAGTCAAGTAGCTTTTATTCTTTTTTTTCTTAAGAAATGATATGTGATGATATTCTTAGTTAAATCTCATTAGGTTGATTGAATATTTATCCCAAGGATCGAAATCGAAAGAAAGAAACAGACAAAATACATCATAAATTTTGATTACTACACAAACTAACAAAATAACTCCAACACCAGACCCTGTAGTATAAAAGAATGTCCCTGCAGCAAGAATTGAAACATGTGACATATACCATTTACCAACCATAATTGACGCCATTTATAAAAACATCTTTTGGAAGATGCAAGATGTTAACTAAGCCAAAGCCGTACCCTTGACAAATTTACAAAAACCAATTTATTAGCTTGGCCCATGCATGTGCTATCTATGAAATCAAGTGATAAGTGTCTTTCTTGTAAAGTTGTACACTATGGTCACACTGATATGCCTCTTTTCAATGGACACACTGTCGAATCCCAAAGGCTAAAGGGTGGGACACTGTCCAATGTGGCTGACAAGTGACAATCCAAAGCACTAGCATAAGCGTACGGCACGCCCGTGTTTCTGTGTATTTTCAAGGCAAATGTCTTTTAAAGTAAGGATATAATGTCTTTAAAGTAACTTTATCTTTTGTGCAAAGCACACGAGGTTATACATAAGTAATACTACTAGTACTAGCACTCTTGAATTTAATGACTAATACTGGTATTATACTAATGCACCTGCACTTTAAATTTTTTTTTTAAAAAATCTTATTCCTAAATCTAACTAAATTAAACAGGATGTGTGAACGATATAGAACTCTCTATCATTTTTCTCGATTTCTAGGGATAAAAAAAAATCTTATGCATATTTTCATGGGGTCATACTTGATCCTTTAGTATCCAGCGTACACTTGCAATCTGCACTAGGGTAAAGAGTAAAGTGAGGTCCAATGAATTACATGTCCTTGTCTGTGGAGATGCAGAAACAAACAGGAACCCTATGTTACGGTCAAAAAGGTCGTCTACTGTACAGTTTCCAAGGGAAAATTTGGCACTAACCAACTCCCAAGCTAATGGCGGCAATTAACCGCCGAGTCATCATCATTCATCAATCATCAACCATCAACCATAATATACAACAATCAACCATGTTATATAAAATTAATTGAAACCTAAACCTATTTCACCTACAAAATATCTCTTAAAAACACATTTTTCTTACTTCTCTTTTCAATAATAAATAAACCTCTTACACATTTTGAGACTGACTATTTTGTACCACCCCACGAGGGATGTCTCATCTCAAGTTGAATAAAGCAGAGTCTTGAATTTATTAAATTGTAGGTTCAAATTCCTATTCACTTGACAAATTTGGTAAATATAAACCCACTTTACATTTCATCATTAAAAAAGAAATTATTTTGTGCCATTCAGAAAAAGAGTTATAGCGAAAAGGATACATTATCAAATAGCACGAGAGTATACGCTAGTTATAAAAATGAAATGCTACATGATTAATTATAAAAGAGACAACAAAAGGGAAAATGAATCAGATTCACGTTTCTTTTCTTCAGCTAATGGTGACTGACTGATAGGTACAGTACCAAACAACTTGCAAACTTATATCTTTGGGCGAACTTGGTGACCCTAACAGGAAGTTGAGAACTATATTAATTTCTTATTTTCTTAAAGCACTTATCTATTTGGGATTTACATTATTTAATAAGCTGAACTTTCTCAATAAATATTCTTTTTTACATATAAACTGGGGGAGGGGGGGACTTATATCTGCTATTAAAAAAAGACTAAAATTCTTCACCAAATTACTATTAAAAAAACAGAGAGAGAGGGAATTGGTTCATACCAGAACTAAAATCACCAGTAGCAGCAACTAACTCTTCATAATCGAAGTTCCTCCAAGAGGGTTTCGTGGGAATAGCTCCAATATCAATACTATCTTCAGCACTTCGAATACGGGCAAGTTTTTTGGCTAACCCTTTCCGAGAGATATCATTGCCCACCGCAAACAGAGGAACGGCCGTTAACTTTCTCACAGACTTGAACTTGAAAACGTCGATCATGGTCATCAACTGTTGCACGTAACCTTCCTTTGGAACCTCTTTTCCGGTCACCTCCTGCGAATTCTCCGGTGAGACACAACTGAAGCTTTCGCTGCTTCCACTGTTGTCTGACTCTGTTTCCGAAACAGGGGTCTCCAGAATCGCCCTCGGCGATGCCTCGTCGTCGCTCGTAAACTCTTTCACGTTATTATCCGTGGTTGCCATTTCTGGGTTTTCCTTCTATTCTATTTTCCCCTTCTTCACACACTGCAGAAACAACAAACACCGCGAGTTACAGAGGAAACAGGGAAAGACAAAAGACCATAAAAACTTTCATTTTCCCCCCTATGTAGACGGATAAAAATTTGATGCACATAAATAAACAAAACAAATAAAATCCAAAGTTGCTTGCTTTTCTGGTAAGTTTACTTATTTTTCTTAATTTTCTATCGAGTGTTCTGCTTTATTTTCTCTGCACCTGAGAAAGAGGTGGTGATTTAAAATGAAAATAAAATAAAATCAAGTTATGAAAGGTTACCTTAAATGGGCATGGTATTCTGTTATGGGAGTGTTTATTCCAAATCCAAAAAACTCGTGCCCGCACCTAAAATCTAAAAGAAGGACTAATGGCGCCGGGTGTGAGAAAATCCTTCTTTACATTAGATGAGGGCCCAAGAGAGAAAGAGGTGGATGCAGAATGGAAGCAGAGGAGAAAACAGAGAAGAAGGGGTTTCAAAAATGGTATGTGTTTGAGCGGTGCTTATTCTTGGGAAGAGAAGAGCATGCAAAATCCAGCTTTGAGTTAGAGCCTTGGAATGTTTGCTATATTTATACGCCTACTGTTTTCATATTTGTTTTTCTTTCTGTGTTTATTTATTTTGTTTTCAACCTTTTCAATTTTTAACTTTTTTTATCAGATGTTAATGTCATCATACGAGGCTCCCTTTTTTTTTTTTTATTGAATGTTTAGCAGCCTCTGTATGTTAGCTAAATGTCAATTATCCAATAATAAATACGAATAAGTTAAAAATTGAAAATAAAATTAAAATAAAATAAGATAAAAGAAGGGTAAAACAAGAAGGAAAAAATTAATAAATTTATTTTTTTTTACTTTTGTGGGTTAATGTATTAGGAAACCAAATCTATACTATTGCGATAAAAAGGAATTTTAAACCTGAAGTATTTTGTTTCGTAACTTGGCAAAATTTAAAAAAACGTAGGTTTTATTCATTTAGATTACAGTCGATTTGATATGAATTATTACAATTTCAAAAACAATTCATTTTTTTCTTGCATATATCTTTCTTTCAAGACAATTTTGTTCAATGCATAATCCGACAGTAAACATAAATATCGTTCTTAACAAATAATTAAAATTTTGTTTGTCGTATTATTAAAAACTAACTATTTCCTTTACTCTCGTTGCTCGTTGGTTTATGATGAAAAAGATTAAATTTATATTACAAAGATGGGTATATTTTTAAATAATTTATGTATATTCAATTTTATTTAAGAAATTAAATACTTTTACCTCTCTTATAAATTACAATGCTTTTCATTTACTGTAAAATTAGTTTAAAAAGTCAACGTTTTATCCAAACAAGAGAATTATATGCGTATTAAGTTTATTAGAAAGTCTTAACATATATCGAAATAAGAATTTATAGCATGTTTGAAAATGCTTTCTTAAGAGAAGAGATAGTTAATTATTTGAAAAAATCTTTTGAAAAGTTTAAAATTATTAGTTTTTAGAAAAATTATTTAAATATCACTAATAAGGAGGGGAAAATAAAATAAAACAAAATTGTTTTGGTTTTGGTTTTATTTAGAAACGAAGTGTTGCTCGTGACTTTTGCCGTAACTAACGCACAAAAGCACATGCGAAGTGGGAACTTGCGTAGTCATACATAGGCCAAATCAGAACAACATATAATATAATTTTGCCGGTGGCATTGGGGAACTGCAAATGGAACAGGATTAACCAGTAACCACCACCACTAACTTACTTTTAAGTCTTAATTCTTACACTTCACTCTGATTTTTTTATTTAAAGATAAAACCAACAGATACTAATTGTAGAGTACATCTTTTTTGTCTTTAACCCTCCCGTATTGCACATATTTGATTTCCATATATAAGAAAAATGATATTTGATACAATTTTCATGAGATTAAAACACACTTTATATATGAGATACATAAGAATTCTCACTTGTCCTTAAGAAAATCTCTAATAGTGGACCACAAATAATCAACACAAATGAACTTGTCACTTTATTCAATTCAAAATCTTACAGCATTAAATGTTTGAATTCTATATATGTTGCTCAATATGTTTCTTTATACGAGACTTTTATAATCACATTACTCAAACTTATTAATCCAATTAACCCTTATTATCATTTTATTTAATAAAATGATAACTTGTGTTTTTTTTTTATATTTATAACTTATTTATTCTAAATTCATCTATTTACAATGAAATTTATTTTTATCAAAATGATTGGGTAGTAAGAATCAAACTATAAATTACTTGGTCGTTGAGAGTCTAATATCATATTACATTACAAACTAACCATCCTAAAAATTTTATTCATGGATACAGACAAATAAATTATACGTCGTATTATAATTATTGTGTAAGAGAAATAAAATTATATAACATTAATTATATTTTTATACTTATGTCTTTTATAATATTAATTATTGACCACAAAGTTTATAATTAAATTAATGATTATATAAAATTAAATTATTTTTCTTGTATAAAATAATCCAGTCCAACTTTATATTACTAGGGAAATAAATGGTAATATGACTTCTCTTCTCCCCTTTCATGTGCACTCAAACAAAAAATTTAGCGAACTATTAATTGCCTGTTCTGTTAGTATAGAAAGCAAAACTCAGATATGAAACAGGAAACATTTAAGACAAAAATAAATAAATATTTAATATTAGAAAGTATGACAGTTGTTTTCATTAGGTAAAACATTTAATCAGATACAAAATATTTGAATAATTGAAGTAATTAAAAACTAAGATAAAAGAGACTTTTGAAGGGAGTCAAAGGATACCGAAATTTTTTAATGAGAATTTAAAGATGTTTATTTTTTATGTATTTGAGACAAGTAGACTTTTAATCAAAATATCATTTCGTCATCGATAAGCATATTGTCATTTTTATATTTTGACAAAAAAAATGCTCTTTTCATATACATTAAACAAACAACCGTCTCAAAGTATGTTAATTGATCAATGGACAACTATAGATGCCTTTCAATAATAAATAGTAGTATATTTCTAACAAATATCTATTTAAAAATTAAGTATATTAAAAATTGGAGGGCATGCTTAATTTTGAATAACTAAAAAGACAATGTCGCTAGGGTGAAATACTTAAGATTGCAAGTTTTCTTTTGTTTGTGCTTACCTTTCTTTATCCTACTCCCCAAAAAAAAAATATGACGAAAAGTTTACCATAAAAATTGAGAGTCACAATATTAATCAACTAGGGTAACAAATGAACTTAAATTTTATCCGACTAAAATTTCACTAAAAATACGTACTTGCATATTTTATTTTATTTTTTGTTGAACAGAAAATGAAAAAATTCTTATAGTAGTGCCATCATTTGATAAATTTCACTTAGAAATTCTATCTTTTACAACTATTTCTATAATTAAGAGGTAGACAAAAAAAGAGGAGATATAAAAACATAAGTAAAACAGATAATAGGAGAAAGATAGATAAAAATAATAATTATAAAATGAGAAACATTATACCAACACATTCTTTTCAACAGACCATATACTTTTATTTGAAATTTATCAAGACTTACAAAATTTTATGGCTCTCACTTTTTATTTAACAAGCGTTATGTATATTGCTAACATGTATAAGAATAATAATATTTCAAACATGTTTTTGTAATATACTTACATTTTGATTTTAATCCCTTTAAAATTATTATTTTTAAATAGTAAATGTTTATCGATCTTGGAGTTAATCCTTGTCGTTACTTAATCACCATTAATTGCTAAACTGACTAAAGAGTGAGGAACTAAAATAAAAATAAAAAATAGCACAGTATATGTTAGGGAGCTAAAATATAAACAAGAAATATTTATAAGAACAAGCCTAAAATTAAATTGTATATATTAAAAAAATCCAAAAAATGGTTATTGCAAAGACTATTTTTTAAATAATTAAAATAAAAATTGAATATACTATAAAAAAAAAAACACATTTAAACTTATACTAACCGGAAGTGAGCAATTTCTGAAAAATAAAAAATACTCCCACCTTTATAATTTATACTTGACGATACTCTGTCTATACTTATTTATAAGATATAATTTTGAAAATAGTTTTCCTTTTTTTTTATAAACTTTCATTTCAGTTATCTTGTGTATTAATTGTTTTTTTTAACTAAAATATCAATTGTCTCTTTTTTTTCTTATAAAAATGAAAGAAAATGGATAAGTTTTCAATAATATTAAAGATAATTTAAAAAATAATTATAATTACAGATAAATATAATATTAATATATAAATTTAACTAATTTTTTAATAAACATAAATTAGTCAATAATATTTTACAAATAGAAATAAAAGGAGTATTATATACGAACAGATGTTACCAGAAAGTAGAAACCGAAGGGATAGAAGGCAGGGCATTAATTTTTAAAGAAGATACATAACAGATATGGGAAAAGGTGGTCTTAAACTTTCTTTTATACACCAAAAAAAAAAAAAAGATTCCTATATATTTGTCTGTCTTTATTGGCAAAGAGAAAGTGAATAACTGCAACAAGGTACATTACATGTCCTCAGGGTTAGGGAGTAATTTTTGTTTTTTTATTAAGCATTTCATGCATGTAGGACCTCAGTGGTTGAGTTTGTTACCTTTGTGCTAATACTGTTGGCGAGCACCATCATTGGAAATAGGCAGGTGAACTGATCTCTATGTGTTTCATATATTAATTAGAGAAGGTATATGATGCTTCTAGTTCTCTTGAACTTCGACATTTTATTAATGCCAAAACTTATTAACCCTATTTTTGTTGCTGTCACCATTAAAATGACTTAAAATGAAACTGCATATACTAGAATGTTTGAATTTTTTAAAATGCCTTTTGGATATAATTATATTAATACGTAGTTTTTTTTGTTATTAAAATTAAATGAGTTTTGGTAATTTTGAAGTTAGTGGTATAACACAAACAACATGTTCACAGTGTTGAGCATCCCTTGATAATTTTCAGAAGATAATAATACGACATGGAATGTGCGAGTATAATTTGAATGGAATTCCGAAAAAAGGAGGGTCGAAGTAGAACATATCAAGGTTTATTCTGTTGACTGCAAAAGCCCTTGACGTCAACAACCAAAGATAAAGGGACCAAAATAATATTGATTAATAATAATAATAATAAAGAATCACTTGATTTCAGACAAGGTGAAGGTTTTGTGTCATCCTAACTGCATAAAGATTAGGATATTAATGTCACAACTTACTTTACATAATTTTACTGCAACCGTGCAACACATTCGTGATTGCAGTTTCTCAACTTACATAATCATTTCAAGAAAAAAAAAAAAGGAGTCCAGATAAGCTAGATTAGGTTAATTAGTGCAAAGAATCCAATTAAATTGTAATTAATTTTCTGTTAATTATATAGTTAGTGTAAATAATTTAATTAGAATGTAGTTAATTTCTAATTTGTATTAAGTTCTAATTATTTTTTTTATATTAAATAAGATATCACGAATGTTTCTTAACTTATTGAGTCAAAGATTAAGATACGTGATTGTTGTTGATCAAAGAGAATTTTCCATAAGGTGAGAATTGAATATGATTTTTTTAATAAATAAATAATTTTCAATTGTATGAAGTTAGTAAAATCTTTAGATTTTCTAATTATATATTATATTGTTACATGTATAAAAACTAATTTAATAAATATTTAAATAAACTGAATTGAGAAAATTTCCAACGTGTACAGAGACTAAACTATGTGTTTAATAACCTAATTGTTAATATATGAGCGGTGCAAGAATTGTGCTTGACTTTATTTTTCTTGACTCCGTAATAAAGTATTTTGGCATGCCCGTAAGTGCCTGCGAATTAGTTTTTTTGTTCGTCAAAATAAGTGTCTGAAAGGATATCGTTAAGAAAGAAAAACCGTCCAAATTAAGATCTCTTTCTTGTTTCTAGCTTATCGTACAGCAGTGACATGTTTGTTTTAAATATTTTTAAAGTTTACAGCAATTTTGTCTTTTGTCTTGTTGGAACTATGGCCCCGCTCCTTGAATTGCACCCACAAATCCCGCGCCAAAAAACAAAGTTCAATACCAAAACCAGCATTGAAATAGATTGAGGAGTTTCACTAACTTTCCTGTGTAACAATGAGACATCATATCCACTTCTGTGTTATGTCACGTTCAATATTATCCCCTAAAACACAAAGTATTAAGATATTAGATATCTTCCCTCCTCATAGGGTCACTATCACACTCAACAAAGAGCTTAGGGCAGCATTCTTTGTTAAGTTGGTGAACTAAACCCGTTAATGTGTTTTTTTTTTTATACTGATAATTCACAAAGGCTTTAATCTAAAGATTGAAATTATATCCATACAATAAATATATACAACAATTAATACAAATAAAAAGAAAATAAAGAGAAAAAAAGGCTGTAAAAAAAGAGAGAAAATAAAATAAAACAGATGAACGATATAATGAAGAAAAATAAAGAAAAAAAGATATAATTTTGTTATATGAATATTATTATTTGTCCAATCTAATTAAAATTCCACAACCACCAACTTCACCAAGTTACCCATATGTCACTTCAGTTAGGGAAGTGGGCTTAACTGAATTCCATTGGCGTCTTAAAGTGCATGAGTCGATAAGAAGCATAACCCTTAATATTATAAAATGTTAAACAAAAGTGCAACTTCAAACTGAACCAACGAAAATATCCGATGCTTAATTCCCTCCAATATTATATATGCACACTGAGTAGTTTTGACCGTTTTGTTAATCAAAATTCCAAGGTGGGGCACCAACTAAAAGGGATATAAGGACACAGATACAACTCTGATAGTGAGAGAATATACTAAAGGGATGATACCTATGTGGGTTGGTTATGCAAACTTCTCTAAAGGATTGCAATGGATTTGTTTGGAGATCTAGTGAGTTTGGCATCCACATATATATTATAGAAATTTTTGAATAGAAACTATATCATCAAACCCTATAATTAATAAATTAAAAACTTGTCCTCTGCTTGAAATATTGCACATGTAAAATATCATTGACATACCTATGTGCGTGATTTTGGAAAGTTGATTAACATCATGTTTTTTATTTCATAATGGTTAACCTCGTGTTAGAGACTTAGAATTATTTTATTAATATAATTAAATTATATAAAATTTTATGGTATTAAGTTCAAACTTTGTTGTAGTTATTGTACACCAAAAAAGTTATATAATATAAATAATATTTTTTTATATCAGGACTTTGTTGCCTCTGGCTGCTATCATTTTTATCACTTTCGCAAGATATCTTAATTATAAAAAAGATAAACTATGATCAGTAGATATCCCATCTTATTTATAAGAAAAGAAAGTCCGAGGGAAAACGTAAAAAGTAATTCTCATTATTGAGGGGAAATAATGACAATGCTACTGATAAATCACACATATGAGGTTAATGATGAGTATTTTTTATTATTAATCAGGGTCGGGTCCGTGGGTATTGGTTTAACATTAAGTAACACCATAAAAAAACATTAAGTAACACGATCAGATTATAAAATTACGTTTATATCATTATTTACTTGAGCCTTCTGGATTCGTGTGGTATTCCTTTGTCGTTAAAGAGAAATAACCTGTCTCTCACCTATAAAATCTGATTAAAAAAGAATTAAAATTAAATGTAATTACATAAGCATTTCTAGATTCGTTTTTGTGTGTTTTAGGAAAGGAGTTGAAAGGAAAAAAAAATTGAATTAACTATATGTATAAAATTACATATATAAGCTGATAAACATTTCTAGTAAAAAAAAATGTAAAAACGAGTAATTTTTGGATTATCATAATATTGACATGAAGTATCTATCTATTTGGTTGATAACTAATCTTTATTAAAATGATTAACATTAATAGAACCTCTTCTTTCAACAATTTTTTTTTATTCACAAAATTTAAATTTGAGATCTTATTGAGACCATGGAACCAATGACTTGTTTGTAAAACAAGGACAATTTAATCTTTTATTTTGAAAAGATTGAAAATATAAGTGGGTTCTACAATTTGTTTCCTTACTTTCCCTTTTATGTGATATCAAGCAATGACGGAAGGGAGGAAGGGAATTCATTCACCCTACTGTAAGTTTCAAACAATATCCCATAACTTCATTATGACATTTATTTAACCAGAAGCGAAAGCTTCTTCCGTTACAGTATAGTTCAATTTGAGCTCAAGTTTCTCCTTCTCCCTCTCTTGAAGAATTAAGAAAATATAATCAAAATTCATTATTACAGTTTGCCAAAGTGAAGGAAGAAATATAAAGAGACCAAGTTGGCAAAACCCATAACTCCAAGTTCCTTTTGGGCCGCATATAACAATAACTTGGACTGGGTCATATTCAATTATTTTCTTGGCTCGTTGATACATTATTTTTATGTACTTGAATCAAATAAGAGTTATACTTTCTACATCTAGTATGTGTATATATATTTTATTTCCAACTTTACCTTCTTATGAATTATTAATTCATAAGAGATATATGGATTGTGACTCATACGGATGGTAATCCGTATGAGGCATATAGATTGTCAATATAGATTGTCCATTCATATGACTCTTACGGATTGGTAATCCCTAGTCATACGGATTGACAATCCTTAAACCTTCAACGCAAACAGATGAGGAGAAACTCAGTGGAGAAGACAAAAATCTGATGAAAGCAACGACGAACGGCAAAGCAACAGACGAACCACGATATTGGGTGCACGGACAAATGATGAAGGTGGAGAAGAATGAGAACGCTGCTCAAACAAAAATAGACGAGAGGAAAAGAAGAAAAAGCTAAATGGTGCATGTCCGTTTTTCCAAAGGGTACTTTTGAAAATTAACTGTATAATGCTAGGTGTATTGGAAATATGTTTGGGTGTAGGAAGCATAACTCATCAAATGATCCATGTTGAGATAAGAGGAGCCACCTGAACTAACAGTCTTGTAGGTCAAAACAGCCATGAGATCAATGACCATATATCGTCCACAACTTTCCTGTCATGGATGCACATGACATCCTTCGTGTCCAACCCAAGTTTGAAAACTTGCACCTCTAATTAACATTGCCTTTCATGTAAATATTGAACTACCGTGCATAATAATGTAAATAAAGGAAAATGTTGTTCCAAACCAAAATGATTATATACAGAAGGAAACTGCCACATGACGCAACTCCAACTCTCCTAATCCAAGAATTCCAAAGATGATGTGGGTGGGCAACACTCTGCAAGTTGCAAGACTAAACCAACTATGTACTGCACAGAAAAAATGATTATGGAAGAATCCAAATAGATATAGAAAATTCCATATGATTCTGTTATTTAGTCCTCCTTTTATTATTCTTTAATTTATTACCCACTCCTTAATTACATATTTCTAATTGCATGTGGCCACGCTTTCAAGAATAAAAAACATTAGCATGCAATGTTACATTATTTTCTAATATCAAACAATTTATTGACTAATTGATCTTATGTACTGAATCAAACTGTCCAAATTAGAGAAAGAAGAACCACCCGGACTCACACTACGGTTAGCCAACAAAGCCACTTCCCGAGCCGAATTCAGAAACTCCTCCTTCCTATGATCCATGAGATCATTGACCATGTTCTCCACAAGCTTCCTATCAGACGCAACATCCTTCATGTCCAACCCAACCTTGCAAACCTCAGTCACAAACCTGCTGTTAACATGTTGATCTCCAAAGCTAGGCCAGCAAATCATAGGCACACCAGCTGCCAAACTCTCCAAAGTTGAGTTCCATCCACTGTGGGTCAAGAACCCACCAACGGCCCTATGGGTCAGCACCTCTTCTTGTGGGGCCCAGCCCACAATGAACCCTCTCTCTTTGGTTGCATCCTCCAGCTCAACCGGTACCCGGTCACCATTTTCTTTTGGCCCCACCATGTCAGGACGTACCACCCACAGGAACCGCTTCTTACTATTCACCAAACCGAACCAAACCTCCATCAGATTCTCCTTTGTCATGGCAGCGATGCTACCGAAACTCACGTATATCACCGATTTCAACGGCTGAGAATCAAGCCACGTCATGCAGGTTCTATCCACTTCCCAGACACAGTCTGTGGACGGCGTCGTTTCGGGGTTGGACTCTATTATTCTGGATTTCAAGTGTGCATGGAGAGGACCGATGGTGAAGACTTGCGGGAACCGCAGACGAATCTGTGACAACACGGAACCTTCTAGATCCTCGAACGTGTTCAGTATGAGTGCACGTGCTCGAAGCGACTGACGTGTCTCCAAGACCAGACAATCCATAGCAATTGCTATGTCGGATTCAGTTCCCCGAAAGAAACTCGAGAGATCCCGACAACGAAACACGTTTTCCATGCCTGGGATACCAGTTATGACGCGATCCATGTCTTGTTCACCTTTCAACAGTTTGGATTAATTCAACCACAATTAATTAAAGATTAATCTCTCGTCTTTAATAAGAAATAAGTTATAGAGTAAAATATATGTACCTCTGATTGGAAGTTGAATGGATTTTATGAGGTTTGGAGTGCAGAAGTAGGTCCAGAAGCAGTAAGCACTGATGGTGCGAAAGTGAATGATTGGGATCCCAAGCTCGTTTGCTACTGCTATAGTGAGACGTGCGAAGAATCCATCACCTATGAAGCACGTGATCCTGGGGGTTTGGGAGAGAAGAATGTGTTTGATGTGATCTTTAGCGTTGGAATTGATGGAACAAACGAGGTCCAGTGCGGTGCTTCCGGAACGAGGGTGCTGCTGAGGGAGGCCGTCGGGAAAGGTCTTGAATTGGAGGGTGGGGTAGGTTTGTAAGAGAGATTCGGTGTCGCCGAAGCGGAGAAGGTGGTGGTGGATGTGGTCGGTGTTGAGGAATGTGACATGGAAGCCATGGATAGCAAGAAGCTGTGCGAGCTTGAGCATGCAATTCACATGGCCCTGCGCTGGATAGGGAAAGATGGCCACATGTGTATGGGTATCTTCTGCTTTCATGGTTACTCTTGATTATTCAATACTCCCCAACTTCAAATAAATAGCATTAGTTATTATAAGAAAGTGATATAGTGAAAATTATTCTGGACCCTAAAATTATATGCTATAGACTTACAAAGAGAAGCATCAATAGCTAGCAAGCTTGAACATTAAAGAGATGTAGGTTTATAACTTATACATAAGAACAATTGAACATTTCAATGCAAGAAAAAAAAATTTAAAAGTATTTTTAGTGCAAGATTTTGAATAATAATCTTAAAATTTAAGATTTGGTATTCACTAGATCTTTCAATAAAAAAAGTTAAATAAATTTTTAATAAAAAATGAGTTCTTGTAAATTATCTCTTAAGATGTGTGTTGAAAATAATAATTTTTTTTTTCTTTTCTTGATATCTCAAAATAAGATTTATCCATTAAAGAAAAAAAATGAGAGAAATCTTAATAAATATTCAATTCTATATGAAATTATGAGATCTACAAAAAAATATCTAAAATCCTAATTTTAAATTTACCAATAAAGATGCTAAAAACAAGAAAAAGAATACAAACTCAAACCAACCACTCAATGAAGATACAATATTTAATCTAAAAGATCTAGTGCTTATAGTGCATCGGTGGGACTCATTAGAACATTTTTAATGATATATCTCAAATTATAATCTTAAATTATTTTTTATAGACCCCATAATATCATATAAGATTAAAAAATTTAATAATATATCTTTAATTTTTTTAATAATAAATTTTATTTTGAAATCATAAAAATAAAGAATTTTTTTTAATAATATACATATCCTAAAAAATCTTTTATCAAAACTCATCTAGATCGTTTTAATTTTTTTATTGATTCATCCGAGACACTCTACAGTGATTTAAAACTTGCCCAGTCCGACCGAAGAATAATCAATCAATCAAGGGCTGCATGTGCTGTTGAATTGAATCAACCACAGGACCACTACGTTAATAGATTAGGAGTTGTTTGAATATAAAATAGATATTTTTAAGAGTTTTTCTTTTAAAAATATAAAAAAAATTAATAAAAATTCTAAAAAATATTTTTAATCTTTATCCAATAATTTCGATATAAATTATAAATACTTTTAACAGTTTTTTTATTTAAAATATAATTTTCTTTAAAACATTTCTAACATTTTATCTAAACAAACTCTCTAATGTTGATGTACACTTATTTGTCGATTCTATTTGTTAGCATCCGGCAACAATATGGACAAAAATGTTTGTCAAAAGGCTCCGTCATTTACGTTAGCTTCGGAAGTTCCACGTTTGACAAACGGGTTCCTTATGGGCTGGGCCCCGCACGAGGAGGTGCTGGCCCACAAAGCCGTTGGTGTGTTCTTCACCCACAATGGCTGGAACTCAACCTTGGACAGTATGGTGGCTGGGGGTGCCCATGATTTAATAGTAGGTTTGTGAGTGAGGTTTGGAAATTTGGGTTGGATATGAAGGATGTGTGTGATAGACATGTTGTGGAGAAGATGGTTAATGATCTCATGGTTGATAGGAAGAACAAGTTTCTGAAATCAGCTCAAGCAATGTCTAAGGTGGCTCACAAGAGTGAGTCCTGGTGGTTCATCTTACTCTAGTTTTGACGATTTGATTCAATACATAAAATCAGCTAGCAAGGAAAAAAATTAATGCTACCAGAATTGATCAATTTTTCTTCTTCGAGATATTTCAACACTTTTTTATTATTGTTATACTTTTTGATGCTTCGGTCTACCTTGGCAGAAATGGGTCTCAAGTTGTTTTTTTACATGTTATTGCAGGCAATGCAGTTTTGCCAAATAAAACAAATTGTTCTTCAAGGAGACATCCTCCATTTGTTAATTTTTTTCGTTCATAATAAATAAAACATTGATAATTAACCAAAATTGGTTTGCTCAGGACCAGACAAAATTTATTCAAAATCCCATAACTATGTAGGGTGATTTATTTTTGGATGTTAAAAAAAAGTTAGTGACAAAATTCAATACATAGTTTCTGATTCAATGTCAAAGTTATTTAAAATTATTTTAATTCAAAATCAATTTTTGATTTAGAATCAATTCTTCAACAAGAATTGAAAAACACACATACAAAATATCAAGTTTTTTTTAAGCAAAATATATGAGAGAATATGCTGATGATTTCCAAAACGAATTCTTATTCATGCATCAAGAACAAAACAAATATACAAAGAGTTGCTGCATATTGTGCAGATCTACACCAGTACCATACAAAGCTTATATCAATACCCCTAATAAAAAGGGAAAGAAATAGAAACTCTTTGATGTAAAACAATATTTGAGCCAATCCACTAAGACAAGAGATATTGTGATGCTTGTTGACTTGTTCCAATTCAAGACCATGATCTCACATTTGCTCAATGACTTCTTCCCAGTTTAAGTAGAATCCTAGGAAAGTGACCTCTTGCCACCCAAATAAAAAGGCTATAGACCACATTAAAGCAAACCATCAATACATACGTGGCTCATATCCACAAATCCTTTAGCTTTCAGATTCTATAGCATTAACTTCAATATTAATGAAAAAAAGAAAAACTCTTTAGCCTCTTATGTCCTTACTGGTTTAATTGCACACCAATTGAAGCACTCCATCCAAATTTGATTATAATCCACAGTCAGACAATTAATGTGGCTAATTGATTCCACTGATTTGCACAAATTTAGCAGCCCTAATCACTTTAAGAATGCAGGCTTAACTACTTAAAGTATAACACAGCCATGAGCCGCCAAAAATAAAACTTTTCTCAGACAGAACTTACAAAAATTCCAAAAACAGAGAACCTCAAATATACCAAGACCATGTCAAAACATATATGTGGGTTCAGGACCTCAAATATTGCATATTTTTTGCTCAGATTTTGTTGGGCAAGACATCACCCTAGCTTATGATCCTGATAGCAGGGAAAATGGGGCAGTTTGTGATTGACAGTCCAATGGGTACTCGAACCGATATACATCACCTTGTGATTTTTTAGTGCATTCGGATATATACAAGACAAAGTATATCTAAGTTAAGCGTAAAACAAGGATTTGCGCGTTGAAAAGTGAAGAACTTGTTAGGCTGCATGAACAATAATTTTATTTTGTAGTGATTTTCAATTTAAAATTTCACGTGCTATCATTTCTTACTATATTAATCACATATGAACTTTCTAAACTCAAATGAATTGACTCATGATTCATGATTGCAACATGGTGACATTGGTTTATCTTAAAATGAAGCCAAGAAGAATTATTTTTAATTTTAAATTACTAAGCTGTATAGTAGAAGGAGGTTAATTTACTTCATTTACCTTTTTTTTCAATTATTAATACAAAAAATCGTAAATAACCAAAAGTGTAGACTCTCATCTTCCAACGGTAGCAAGTTCTTCGCTTATCAGCACACAACCTCGTTTTGATGTTTGATTAACTATGTAAAAATTTACAGTTTTGGGATTTGAATAAAAAAAATGTGTGTAAGTTGTGTTAAATCTTTCCTATTTGATTCTTTATTCTTTTTACGGTTATTTGATTCTTTCTTAACTCAACAGTTCTCCTGTAAAAATAAAAATAAAAATTATGACATAAGTACAAAATATTCAATAAATTTGATGATAACCAATCTTCACTAAAAAAAATTATTGATTTATTCTAGTAAAAACTCTTTGCTTAAGTTATAATTACAATTTTTTATTAATATTTGACTCAAGACGTTATTTAGAGAATTTAAACCCAATGTTTCTTGAATCAAAATAAAGTTAATATATTTTATTAGTTTAACATGATAGAATAAATACTTAAATAGTAAACTAAGTTAATTATATCTTATTTATTTACTAAATAATTGATTAAATTAAGATAAAATAATTTGTTATCTTAATGTGTGTTTAAATCGATGTTAATAAAATTGATTTGAATTTTTGAAGTTATATAATTTATGTTTAAATGTTTTTAATAGAAAATCAGTTTATTAAAAAAAAAATATAAATTAAATTAGGAGTGAAATTCAATATAAAATTTACTAAAAATTATTTTGACTAAAAATTAATTCTCTAGCTAGCGTGTGAAGCCAAACACTCGCAAAAAAACTAAAAAAGGCAATGGTAAAAGTTGAAATCGAACGGAGCAGGCAGTAGATGAAGTGGAGCGAGTCGAGTTTAAAGGCGTTTGACCAAACAATAGAGTTTAGAGTTTAGAGGTGGAGATTAGACTACTCCATGGCTCTGCTGGGGGAGGACGGTCGCGGCTACGAACTGGCGCGGAAGCTCGACACGTGCGGGGTCTGGCGAACCTGGCTCGGCGACCCCACCTACGCCAACTTCGCACCCTTCCTCTCTTCCCCTTCCGCTTGGGACTCCTTCATAACCTCCACCAATCACATCCCTCTCCAACTCAGAGTCCGCGCCCTTCTCTTCGATAAAGCCACCGTTTCCCTCTCCATAAACCCTAACACTAACACTAACCCT
The DNA here is from genome assembly GCA_007407185.1 of Glycine tomentella. NCBI lineage: Eukaryota > Viridiplantae > Streptophyta > Magnoliopsida > Fabales > Fabaceae > Glycine > Glycine tomentella. The sequence goes on from PYAF01005594.1 coordinate 2,758,144, forward strand.
AACTCATATCTCCAACGCCTCAACCCTAGTTACCTCCAATTACACGCCGACGACGTCTACTTCACCCTCGGCGCCGACTCCAAGGTCCTCCAAACCCTACCTCTTCACCATTCTCTTTCAATTTCATTCTCCGTATTTACATTTTGTTCTTTCAATTTAATGCAGAATCAGTCAAAGCCTTCTTCCTCGACTGGATCCAGGTACGTTGAATCTGAACTTCCCGAAACGTGGTATAATCAAGTAATCGAAAAGTACAAAGCTAATAAGAACTTAGTTTCCGGCGAATCACGTTCGCCGGCGGATATGGCTTCTTATATTACCTACGTTACGAATCATAAGAAACGGCGCGTGGCATTCAAGGAAGATGTTACGGATCACGCGCTGCAACCGAACGGTGGTGGTAGTTTTGTTGCTGATGATGATTCTGCGGTTTTCCCGGAGATAGTGTACGCGTTGAACTGCGTGCCTGATAGCGCGCTTCCGTTGATTGATAGAGTGGAGAGTAGTAGTAACCAGAAAGTGAAGGTGCTTAGTGTTCTTGATACCTTGCCTCCTATTGCGGCAAGTAGGAGTTCTGTTATGATGGAGAGGCTCGGGGTTAGGCCTGAGCATGGTAGTGTGGAGCATGGAGGAGGGGTGTCTCGTGGGAAATTCGGAGCTGAGGGGAATGGGAAAGTTATTGGGCCTGAGCAAGCGGCGAAATTGTCGCAGAAGGCGGTGGCACGGATTTTGTTGGGTGTTGGGTTTGAAGGTGCAATGGAAGGTTCTGTTCAGGACTTCTCTGAAGTATTGAGCGGACGGATATGTAAAATAGGAACAAATTTGAGAGTGCTTGCTGATTGTTACAAGAAACAGTGTTCGGCCATTGAGCTTCTGAAGATGTTGCTTAAAACAGTGGGGTTTAGGTGAGTTTAAACACTTTCTCTTGTGTTCAGTTTTTTACTATTAAATGTTTTAGTGTAGAAAAATATGTTAATCTTAATCTACATTAATATGCTCATGTTCAAGGTGATTGCTCTAAGACTACAGTATTACTTTGTTTATAAACATTTAAGAAATAGAAATTTACAAGGGGGAGGAAGAGGGATATATGATGACAAATTGTGGTGCTGTGAACTTTTTGTTGCATAGATTTGTTGTGGTTGTGCAAGGATTTTTTAGGCAATAGTGTTACCCTGATATATTTTGCATTTAAATCAAGATATCTTAAACATGCAGTGAATGCATTTTAACATTTTCTGTTCTTTGCTCACAGTAATTTTGCACCATTAGTGGATGTGGTTAAAGATGGCTCCAAGGATAATGTACATCAGAGTCAGCAACAAGTTCATGGAATGCAGCCACAGCTACAGCAACAACAGCAGAGTTCCCTTCGGCTATCTCAACAAGTACTTACATCTACTTCTTTGACCACTATTTAATGCTTTAAGTTACTTGTGTGATGCATGGATATGAACAGGGGCACATGAAGTGAGACATAGAATGTCCTTATTTTGGATCCTTTGAGAACCCTTCGCTTTTATAGATGTATTTTGTGCTTCCTCAAAACTGAATTACCCTATGCCTCAGGTTGAATTATGATTTTTTTTTTTTGTCTGGCCAGTGATAAGTATTTATAGCATTCATAAAAAATTTCTACATATCAAGTGTTATTTGAGAGTGCAAGTCCTGACACAACGTTAAAGTTGTGCCTTGGTGACTTGTTGGTCATGGGTTCGAATCCGGAAACAGCCTCTTTACATATGCAAGGGTAAGACTGCGTACAATATCCCTCTCCCTTGCCTGCGCATAGCGTGGAGGCTCTGGGCAATGGGGTACATAGTTTTTATATCGAGTGTTATTCGAATATGAATATTATGAGACTGCAGTTCACATCCTATTTTTTATCTGTGGCTGCATATTTTATGCTCATGTTCAATTTGTAGTATGGGGTGCTATATTTTATATATTGGTTCACAATCACTCATTTCGTTTATATTTGTTCATTGTTATTAAGTTCTGTGATTTATTAGGTTCATTTGTCCTATTTTGGTTGTAGCTCTATGTTTGAGCTTTGGAGAAATACTGCAGACATCCCCCTTTCCTCTTATTTTTTACCCTTAGCAGTAGTAGATGGAGATAACAATGATTTGACATTAGCCCTTTTATGCAATAGAAAAATGCATTTGCCATGCCCCCTCTCACCAATTATGGTATCATGATAAGGAAGAGAATTTGTGCTGATTGATTTTTTTTTTTTGCATGTGTCCTTTATGTGAATTTGTGGCTGGTTGCATCCTATATTACCTGAATGATTTTTGTTCATTAAGAGCTTTCCGATATTCTCTGCAAGCTTGATTAATGATTTCTACAATGCATTATGTATATTGTTAATGTGCAGGTTCAAATGCAGAGGCAAATGCATCCACAGATGCAGCAGATGATTCATTCCCAAAATATGACTTTTCATCAGCAGCAACATCAACAGCAGCAGTTAGAGAGAATGCGAAGGCGTGCAGCAGCAGCTACTCCTCGCCCTGCTATGGATATAGATAAGGAAAGACCAGTGGTTCAAGTCAAGATTGAAAACCAGGATTTACCACTTGATGGTAATGCCTTCACTTCTAGACCTCCTCAAATGCAGCAGTTTAGGCAGCAGCAGCAGCAGCAGATAGCTGCAATGTCAAATTTCCATCCTCAATCAGGCACTCAGTTCAGACAGATGGGTTCCTTACAGATTCCTTCAATACAGTCCCCGTAAGTTACTTCAAATATATGAATGGTGCTGTTAGGGTGGCTTTTATGTTATCTTTATTAAAGACTTTATTGTTTGTATATAGGAACATTAGCATGGTTAGAGCCCCGCCTGTGAAGGTGGAGGGGTTCTCTGAATTGATGGGTGGGGATTCTACTTCAAAGCATGATCTGGAGGAAAATAGACTGACTTCTCCCAATGGTAAATAGCCGTTCTAGTATTTTGGTCAACGAATGTGTGCATCCCCAGAGGTCCTATGGATCTGTTATGGTGTCAATTTGTCATGGCCTTCATTGTAATAGAACTTCTTCAGTTTATTTTGTATAGTAGCTCTCACAGTACATCCCAGGAAGTGTACACCATCAAACATCATGAATCAAATATATATTTAACGAACCAATTGCTCTCATAATGCACTAATTTCTGCTAGGGATATTCTGTAACATTTAAAAAATAAATCAAATTTTGTTGGCATCTGCTTTAATGTTTGTGATTATTTATTTGATAGCTACATAAATTGCTAGGAAAAATTTTCTGCGCTTTTTTATTCCGTTATACTGGCAAGACAGTCTGAAATGTGTACTAACTTTTGCAACTCTTTGCCCTTGTTTGTTTGTTCCTCTGCGTTAATGCTTGTATTATTTAAGCATAAATTTGAAGGAAAATTTGCTATGCATCAATACCTTCCTTCACATTCATTGAAGAAACTTCCCTTTCTTTTTTTCGGGGGACGTTTAGCAGGAGAAGTTTTTAAATAAAAATATTTCATTTGATGCACGGAGGTATGCAACTTCTACAAGAACCTAGCTCTACAATTATCCTCACATCAGAATATCATGAATTTGAGAGACAGCCTTACGATATTTTAGTCTAAGGCATTTTCATTACTTTGAATTGGCAATGTTTCATAAACATAATATCAAAATATCATCATGCTAATGAATAGCAAATGATAGAAATAAATTTTAAATATATTGCCAAAATCCATTAAGTGCTCAGTTACAATTCCGATACTAAAATAAGAAATATACTCTGCTGCGCCAGATCGCAACAAAAACACACTCGAAGAACTATATACAAATATAAATTCACATGATAAATTCTCGCCGCGGAAATACCGACATTAATAGCTGGTTCAAACTTTCAAATTGATTTAGGGCAATAAAAAAAGAATCTTGAGAAATTTCTATATGCAAAATTTTTTCTTCAGTTCCTGCAAACTTTCATATTTACTCCTAAATCACGTTGACAAAGTTGCACAAAAATAATGTAGGTCAAACTTGTTTGAAAAATTACGATAGTGGTTCTAGCTCGTATTAATCCAAAAGGCATTCACTGATTACTCCAACACTCCCAATAATACAGCAACTATATACCTTTGAAATGGATTCGTTGAAAGAAAGACTTGAAATAAAGGAATAAATCTGAATTGTATTTCTGACCTGTGTTCAAAGTGAGATTACAAATTTCAATTCCAACAAATAAAAAAAGAGAGATTACAAATGGCATTTATAGATGTCTTCATCTCACCTAAGAAAATAAAAAAGAATGAATTATACAAACCAAATCAGCCTAATTATAGGAATAAATTAAATTTCCCTAATTACATTTCAACACTTCCCCTCAAACTAGGGAATGATGTATCAAACTAGTGAATTGATATACATCATTCCCGCAAGCAAGATCATAAAAGTTCACTGTGATAAAAGCCCCTCGGTGAATATAGGGTAAGCTCTCAATGGAAAATGATTTCCTGAATCGTCTGGCAGTGGTTTTGATTGATCAGATGTGCAGCAGCAATCAAGACTACTGCTAAGTGGCTATAATGAAGGCAGCCAGTCTATGAAGGTGCCAAATGCTGCAAAAAAGGCAGTGCAAAAAATGGCACAATGAAGGTAGCAAAATAGGGGTATAATGAAGGTGCAAAATGCTGCAATAAAGGCTATAAAAAAGGACCACCATGCTGCAGTGAAGGCAGCTAAAAACGGGTAGAATAAAGGAGCCGAATGTTGTAATGAAGGTATAGAAAATGGGGCATATCAAACAGAAACTGAGTAGCAGCCAAACCAGTGGATCTTTGGAAAGAGAGATCCAAAGACCAAACAAGGTCAAAGGAATACAGCCAGAGCCAGAAGTAGCAAATGTCCATCAACAAACAAAATGAAACCAGATGTGTAGAAGAGATGACAACGGCATGAGTAGGGAGCTCAACAGTGAGTGAAGTAGTGACCGGACATATCACAGAGGATGGTATCAGGTATCCCTGATACCATGCAGAAAGAAAGACTTGAAAGGAAAGGGATAAATCCAAATTGTATTTCTGACTTGTGTTAGAGAGATTAAATATGGTATTCATAGACATCTTCGTCTCACCTAATTAAGAAAAAAAAATGGAATAAAAATTATAAAATCAAATCACATCAAATCCACCTAATTCTAAGAAATGCAAATTAGCCTAATTATAGGAATAAATTAAACTTCCTGATTACATTTCAACATCTACTAATACCAAAAATATTTGACTGGAATTTATTCTTGAGCCTGAAATTATAGTTTTAGGAAGTACAGTAGAAAACCAAATAAAAAAAATATAAGGGACAAGAATCAGTGTCTGCTTAAGAAAAAGGTACAGGTGCAGCTGTTTTTTGAAGCAGACTGGTCTCATCTTTATCAGATATGTCCAAAGGACTACAGCATAGCTACATCAACAGCTTGGCTATATCTCTATTTTGAACAGAAATGAGTGAAATACAAATCCACATAGATAAGCCGGTTACCAAACTTCCTTTTGTCAACAACAATAGTTTATATACTGGCAGCACCAGATTGGACAAGCAAATATCCCAATTCAGTTGTGCCAAGAGCCTACTTATCAACCAAAAAATGTTTCCTTCTCTTTCGTCTATTAATACAACCATTAGCACAAGTCATTAACTAAAGAAAAACCTAATACAACATTGTAGCGTTGTACTGGGTGATCTAATAGAAAAACACACTTCTCCATAAATTTACATATGTTCCCCTATTAACTAGATCCCTGACCCGACCCCCCACCCCCCTAACAAAATCAACTAGCCAACACATTAAAAAAAAACTAAAAAAAACTACGTACCCCTTTGCCCATAGGCTCCATGCTATGCGCAGGTAAGGGGGAGGGATATTGTACGCAACCTTACCCTTGCATATGCAAAGAGACTGTTTTCAGATTCGAATCCATGATCAACAAGTCACCAAGACACAACTTTACCGTTGTGTCAGGGCTCGTCCTCAACTAGCAAACACATTCACCTTAAAAAAAAAATCCACTCATCATTAATTGTATGAATAAGTGTAAGTAAATTCTAGTAAAGTAGCAAGAAGAAAAACACAAGTAATATAAACACAAAGTTAATGAACCAAAATGTCTGAGATAAACTGTGAAACTAAATTACGTATCTGTATTAGAGGCATTAGGTGATATGAATAAAGGAATGCAATGTAAGACATAATATAGGTAGTCACTTGCCTCTCAAATCTCAATATTCTGACGTTTGCTCTCTACCTGTGTGGTTGTCACAATTACCATTGGCTGTGACCATGAAGTATTACCGCATTTGAAGAAAAGAGTTGTTTGCAGCTCACTTACTGAGACAGTGAGTTTATTCAGAATGTATTACAAAATTTCAGGCATTCTTTGTACAACCTTATGCAGAGTCAAAAAATATATCAATGGGAAGCCCTTTTCCACCAATTCCATTCCAGGGCAAAATAAACTATCAATTATGTTAAGCTCTATTCAGTTCCTGCATTAACATAGAGAATGTCTCAGGATGTAAATGACAGCCATTCTTCTTCATGAGATTCAGCAATTCTGAGCATTGATCAACATATCCACTTTTAGCTAAGCCATCAATTAGAACTTTCCAAGCCACTTCATCATAATTATACCCACATCGTTGTAAACTACAAAAAACTGCTTCAGCCTTCTCTTTGTTCATTTGTTCAAACAGACCACAAATAAGAAGCTTATAGGATTCTAGATGTGCTAAATGACTACACTCCATCATAGAATCTAACAATGTCACTGCTTCCCCAAACATTCCCAACTTGCAACAACTACTTAGAAGAGAATTATGAATAATTTCAGAGGGAGAGATTCCACTTTTCCTCATATGATGGTACAAGCTGAAGGCTACATACAAGCGTCCCACTTTGCAAAGTCCTTTAATAAGCTTGCTGTAAGTGTTAAGATTAGGCTCACAGCCACATTCTGCCATTTTCTCAAATAGCACAGTTGTGATTTCAAAATCAATTTTATTCCATATATCTGTATTATCAACAGAGATATTTGTTAAACTTACATCAAGCCCCACAGGATTGCTTCCTTCCTTCTTATGTTTTTCAATTACTAGATGCTTCATTAGGATGGAGTATGTTTGATAAGAAGGCTCACAACCAGTACCAAACATGCGCTTGAGAACAGCAAATGCACTATCAAGTAATCCCACACATCCATATGCATTAATTAATAAATTATAGATAAAGGAGTCGAGCAATACGCCTTCATTTTTAATCTTGCTAACCATCTCTTCAGCCTCCTCTAATCTTCCTTGGCTGCAATATGCCTTAATAAATGCAGTATACGTGACCACATTAGGCTGATAACCAGATGAAATGATTCGGTTGAGAATCTCATTAGCTCGGTCAAAGTTATATTCCTTCAACACTTCCTCAACAAGAATAGTATAAGTATGAAGAGTAGGCTTCACATCAAACTTTGCCATGTCTTCCACCAACAATGTTGCATCTTGCACTTTACCCTCTTTGCGTAAGCCATCAATCAATACATTGAATGTGATTGAGTTGGGCAAACATTCCTCAGCAAGCATCCTTTTGAACAATGAAGCAGCATCTTCAATTTTCCCAGCTTTGCAGTATCCATCAATCAAGGCTGTATATGTATGTTCATTTGCTTTGACGTGTTTTTCCTTGAGGGACTCCAAGATCCGATGAGCTTCTCCAACTCTGCCCATTCTGCAGAGGCAACCCATAAAAGCAGTAAAAGTCCACTGATCCGGACTGAAGCCATCTCTAATCATCAAATGAAACAGGCGAGAAGCACTATCTACTACACCTACTTCACACACCCCATGGATTAATGTGTTATACGTAACAACATCGGGCGAGAGCTTACTTTCAACCATTTTATTTAGCAGCGCCATTGCCCTATCCATACTTTTAGCCCGACAAAACCCACAAATCAACTCATTATATGTTCGTACATTTGGGCGAACCTTCTTCGACTCCATCAAACCCAAAACCCCCACGGCATCCTCCATCATCCCCCATTTACAATAACTACCAATCAAAGCATTGAACGGGACAACACTAGGAGCGACGCCTTTCTCCACCATCTCATTCAACATCTTCAACGCCTCCTCCATCCTACCCTCCTTACACAAGTAATCAATCAACACGGTATAAGTATAAACATTAGGCTCACAGCCTCTTTCCCCCATCTCCCCAAAGAGACTCAAAGCCTCCGGCTCCCTCCCCGACTCACACAAGGAGCAAACAAGAACCGTATAAGTCCTGACCGTGGGGAAACAACCATCCTCCCTCATCCGCGCCCAGAGCTCAAGAGCCTCATGAAGCTTCCCAGCCTCACAGAGCCCGTGTATAAGATTAGTATACGAAACCGCATTCCTCCGCGGCATAACACGAAAAACTCCATAAGCTCTCTCAACATCATAGTTTCTACAATAACCCAAAATCAAGGAAGTGTACGTAAACAAATCAGGACCAGGTTCACATCTGAGTATCCTAGCGAAGAAAAGCCTCGCCACAGCCATGTTCCCCAGCTTGCAATAAGAATTCAACATGGTATTCAACGTTATCAGGTTAGGGAAAACACTATTACCATTACCAGTTAACATCTCCTTATACAAGCTTATCATTTCATCAATCATGGAGAAACGCGAGAGGCACATGAGGAGCCTGTTGTAGGAAGTGAGGGAGAGCTTGAAAGCGAGCTGGTGTTGGTGATCGGCGGAGGCGGAAGCCGTGGTCATTCGGCGGAGGAGGTGGAGGAGGAAGGTGGCGTCGTGCGGGGAGGTGCAGGACTTGATCATGGAGTTGCGGACATTCTCAGCGGCGCGGAGGGTTCCGTGGCGGACGAGGAGGAGGAGGAGAGAGTGGTGGGTGGCGAGGGAGTGGGGGAAGTTGTGGAGGCGGCGGATCCATCGGAAGAAGTTGAGGGCGGTGAGGGGGTCGGGGTTGAGGTTGAAGAGGGAGCAGAGGAGGGAAGGGGTTAGGGAGGGGATTAGGGTTTTGAGGGAAGGGTCCTTTCGCCAGTGGGGACGTGAGAGGATGGTGAAGATTTGGGTTGGGAGAGAGGAGGAAGAGAAGGGTTTGCGGTGGAGGAGAAGGGAGAAGAAGAGGGGTTTGGATTTTCTCATTTAAAACCCATACACCCACCCAATGCGGACGACGACGACGACGACGACGACGATGGACTGTTACAGAAGATGAAGAACAAGGAACAAATTGCATTGGCTTCGTGAGGCTTCATCCTCGGCTATGGATGCAGATGCTTTAAACAATTTTTCAATACTATTAAACAAACATCTAAGTTGTCACGTTAAAAAAATCATTTAAATATTTAATTGAAACTATACTTATTATAGATAAACAAAAAATTTAAAGAACTCAATTGACAGAATTAAAATGTGTGAGATCAAAATTAATGTGAGAAATAAAACACTAATCTGTTTCAAGGCTTGGTCACGTGTTATATGTTTTAGATTTCATAAAATGGAATCATGAATATATGTTTCTAAACGTTAATAGAAAAGGGAAATAGTTAATCCTTAACGATGGTAAGTGTATATAAGTTACAGTAACCACATGAGTAGAAGTAACCTTTTTCCTCGTGATTTTATTCTACAGTATGAAAGAATTTTGAAATAAGATGTTGAATATTGGGGCATAATGATGCATGAATAAATAACGAATGTCTTTCGATGCAATTAAAATAACATAATATCAATTTTCATAATAAATATTATTTAAGCGTTTATGGACAAACTTACTAATCTTTATAGTTTGAATCAATCTTAATAATTTTAAAATTAATCTAATTATTAAATATTATTAATCTAAGCAAAATCAAACACAATATTTTTTAATTAATATTTTTTAATATAAATGGATCGGGACACTTATTTTTATGATAAAATGTTTTTTTTTATGTTAAAGGGTTCTCTTTGATGGTTTCTTGTAAAAGTCTTTAATGAGTGTGAGTCTAAAAGAATTAAGAGAGTATATCCAAAAGACACTTTAATATTCAAGCTAGTGATAGTTCAATTTAGAACTATATGATAATATTTAGTGAATATTCAAGAAGGAATTTATCTTCTTATATAGAGATTCTCCCATTTTTATACTAATCTTACTAACCCTGCGTCTTTGGACTTATATGTTTTGATTATCATTTAAGTAATACACCTCTTAGAGCTTATTTGGATACAAGATTATAAGTGTTTTTGAGAGTTTCTTTAGTAGAAAAAATTCTATATTTCTAATAGAAAAACTCTCAAAAGTATTTGTGGCTTATATCTCAAAAGCTCTCAAAATCTTGTTTAGGTAGTTCTAATCAAATAATTACCCTTAGGTAGGTTTATTGGCGATAATCATGATAAAAAAAATATTTGTCATTTGCACATATTAAAGGCCGAAAGGTGCTTATGAAATATGTGGATATATGACTAAAACGGTACTCAATTGGATGTTTTAGATGTCCTCTCATCCAAACCGAATACTTTATCCGATATAATTATTATTTCCAATTGTTAGTGATATTGTGTGATGAGAGACTCTCATATTAACTTTAAAATTAATAATATTTTATTAAAATACTATTAATTTCTAACATACTTTAATTCAATAGTGAGCTTAATCCAAAATTAAATTTTACCTATTATAACAAGCATATGAAATAATTGACTTGTATTTCTTAACGATATTATATAGGATTTGAATTGTAATCTTGATTATATAATAAACTATGCTTTTATGTGGATACTTTCTACCTATATCTGGTAAGAAAAATAAAAAAATCAAAATTTTAATCGTGCCTTCTCTTTAAAACCTTATTTGGTTTCGCATTAAGAATTTCGTTTGTTCATATTGAAAAAAAAGTTACTTTAATCGTGCCTTCTCTTTAAAACCATGATTTTGTAGCTTCATGCATTAGTAATTATGTGATCAATGGTTTTGAAATTTCAAACAAAAAAAAAACCTTATCTATTGAAGTCGCATATGGAGTTGGTACAATTTAATAGAGACATTGGCCAAAGTGTCACACCTCAAGAAAAAAATTGCCAAAATGCCACGGATCCAAAAGTATTTGTCAAATTGCCATGCTACCTAATTCGCTGGCCACCTCAGTGAATTAGGTGTGCTGACGTGGCGCCACAGGACTAGAAGACCTATTTCGCTGGAGAGAGAAGCGAAATAGGTATGACACGTGGCAAGCGTTGAAAATTGCGTATAAACTTCGAACGACCATAATTTTTGACTGGAATGTCTGATTTCGGTGAAATCGGTGGCGAAACGCTCGAAATTGAGAGGAGAAGCCGCTGGCAAGTATCCAAAGGGGAGTTGCTCAAAATTTTTTCCCAAAAGAGACCTCTAAGTGTCTCAAAATTAGGATTTAAGATTCAATCATCGAAAAAATTTATTTTTGTCTACTTTTTAAATTATTTGATTACTTAATTTAATGTTATTTTTACTTTTTCAATTACTTCTCTGAATTTATAACGTTTTGACATATTGTATGCCTCCATCAGATATTTTGCTCAAAAGTTATGATATAAAATTCATAATGCATATAAACTTTGAACAATGATATTTTTTGAGAGAAATGTCCGATGAAGACGTGCGATATGTCAAAACGTTCGAAATTCAGAGAAGTAATTGAAAAAGTAAAAAATAACATTAAATTAAGTAATCAAATAATTAAAAAAGTAGACAAAAATAAATTTTTTGGATGATTGAATCTTAAATCCTAATTTTGAGACACTTAGAGGCCTCTTTTGGGAAAAAATTTTGAGCAACTCCCCTTTGGAAACTTGCTAGCGGCTTCTCCTCTCAATTTCGAACGTTTCGCCACTGATTTCGCCGAAATCGGACGTTCCAATAAAAAATTATGACCGTTTGAAGTTTATACGCAATTTTCAACGCTTATCACATGTCATACGTATTTCGCTTCTCTCTCCAGCGAAATAGGTCTTCCAGTCGTGTGACGCCACGTCAACACACCTAATTCGTTGAGGTGGCCAGCGAATTAGATAGCATGACAGTCTGATAAATACTTTTGGGTGCGTGATATTTTGACAATTTTTTTTCTTGAAGTGTGACACTTGATATGGAAACACATCATTTTAGAATTGTTCTAATTTTTTTTAGCAGCTGAAGACTAGAGCAAAGAAATGTTGTTTTTCTTTAAACATTCGACATGGGGAATATATCTTCCATTGCTGGTTCTTTTATTTCTTGGCGGTTGAAGATATTTTTGTTAGCCTTTCTGCAATTGTGTCTGCAGAGAGGCAAATTCCTTCTGCATTTGGGAGAATGCTTCAGTACAAAAATACTTAAGATATATGCAAATTTTCATTTTTAAAAAAAGAAAGCAATTTCATCATTTTTAAAAAGCTTCCAATCGTCCTCTGCCGACCGTGTCATGCTACTTTCCATTTTGTCATGTTCGCGCGGGTGGTTTTCGTTTTCCACCAATCTTCATTCCATATAATATAGATTTAATTTTAAATAGTTTAAGTTTTACATAAATAATTTTAATTTTTATAGTTAAAAACTTAAAATTTAGCAGAAAGAGATGGAGTTCTAATTTAAGTAAAAGAAAGTTTGGAAGTTTAAAAAAGACTAAATTGTAAAATTTTTTCTTATAATTTTAAATTTGTGATTTTGATCTTTTTATTTATAAATCAAGATATTTAATCTTTTTAATTTGAAAAAATAAGTAATTTTAATCATTCTATCAATTAATCATCCAAAGTTAAACTTAATTTTAATGTAAATAATTGATATGAGTCTTATGAAAAAAATCAAATAAAGTGAAAAAATAAAAAATATTTTAATAGGAACTAAGCTTATAACCATTTATTCAAAGATAAAATAATAAATCTCTAAGACACTTACT
>PYAF01005594.1:2774633-2791783 GCA_007407185.1 Glycine tomentella
CTTCAACTCAATTAATTTTGGACTTAAAGATCAGTTCGTTGATGTAAAACCAAACATACAAATATTTACCTAAAATCATGTTAGCTAATATTTGAACGTGATTTTTTTTTATCATCTAATGTGAATCCAAACATGCGAGTTATTCTAGTTCCATGTTTGGGATTTCTTTTCATGAACTTCAGAAATAACACCTTACCATTGTCATTGAAAAATGTCTATTTTGAAATTCTTTTTTCTTTATCTGGGTACTTGTTTGATTGACAGATAACTGGTGGAATTTTGGCTGTAAAGAAAGCGCTGATTTCTGTATCTCATTGTCTTCAAGATTGTCCGCCATTATGCAAAGTTCCCGTTTCTTATAGTATACCCACTGTTAGCTCTTTTGATAGGTCGTCCTCTGATCCAAATGCTGAACTTTTTCCTCACCTTAATTCATTGTTAACCTCCATGGAAGGTTTATCTATATATGAACGGACCACAAACTCTAATGAAACCTCTAACCGTGACTCAAAAGGTGGTGAACACGAAGTTGTGTTCAGACTCCTTTGCTCTAATAATGTAGCTGGGAGCGTGATTGGCAAAAGAGGGGCTATAGTCAGAGCTCTGGAAAGTAAAACAGGTGCTTCTATTATCTTTGCAGCTCCTTTAAGCGAGCATGCCGAGCGCATTGTCACCATTTCTGCTATCGAGGTCAGTCATATGAGAATGTTGCCCTATGCGACAACGAACTCAGGCTTATAGTATTTTCAGTGTTTTTTGTGTCCTCTTTCATGTGCATATGTTCATGCAACGACATATAGTCATGCATTTGGTAGATCTGTTTGAAAACACATTTTGGATTGTCATATGATTTAGCACTGCCTTTTGTTTTCATCCAGAGCCTTGAATCTTGTAATTCTCCTGCACAAGATGCTGTTATTCTTGTCTTTGCTAGAATTATTGAAGATCACATTGGAAAGGGTTTTCTCCAAGTCTCTAGTATGGAATCACCTGTAACTGCAAGGCTTTTAGTTGCAACAAGCATGGTAAATTGCTGGAGTGGCAATGAAGGTCAGGTGATTTTAGAATTGAGAGAAGTAACTGGGGCTGACATACAAATATTGCATGGAGAGTCAGTTCCTAATGGTGCTTCAGATGATGATGTGGTGGTGCAGGTTCACTTATAAATTTATATAATTCAAGTTAACTATTTTTAAAGGATCTTAAGGGTTTAAATTTATTTACCCGATGGCATGAGCTTCTGTAATTTTTTTAGATCCTGATTTTGTTGCCATATGCTGATGTTCTTTCATTTAAAAAATGAAAAATAAAATGATCTGTTGCAAAATTTCAATTTAAAATTCTCTAATATGGAAGACATTTTGTGAAGGTATTTCTATAAAATATGTGGAAAATTTCTATTACTTCCAACAAAAAAAGTATTCATATATCACTCTGTGATTGGTGGATTTTGATGCTTTTGTTGCACTGGGTTGAGGCATTTGAGCGCTCAGAATAGATTGAGTTTCTTGTTATGGCTCCAACAATCTTTTGTTACTGTCTCCTAGTCAAGTTTATACTTAGAGTGGTTTCGTGCAGATCACTGGAGAATACAGATGTGTACAAAATGCCCTATATAAAATTACTTCTAGAATCAGGGATAATCTTTCACCCAATGAGGTGGTTGCTGAAGCAAGACCGAAATCCAATTGGAGAGTGAATACGGATCCTGTAAAGGGTAAACCTTTTTCCCGTGGAAAATCTGCGTTTCCTTCTGGGAGCTTTCTGCCACGGGTATTCTTCACCTCCTTTGTGTTTATTGCTTTCCAATTTCTTTTATAACTCTTCTAATTCTTCCAATGCTCATAGGATGAGATTGATTAGGAGTTTGTATATTTGCAGAATGCAGGGATGCATGCTGAAACAATATTACAAAATGGAGAATTACATACGGATTTAAGTGAGAATTTGGAACGTGGGAGGTTAGTATAATGCTGCACGCCACGGACTACAATGGCTTAGCGTTATTTGTCACCTTTTCCTTTTTATTGTTCCTGTCTTGGTAAAGTTGAGAATTTGATATATAGTAATTCTTGCCCTAAAATGTCTCTTTAGAGAGTTTTTGTGTTATTTAATATAGTGATTTGGTGTAGAGATTAATCTTATATGGGACTGGGTACAGAAATGAAGCAGATAGACATATCATCAATAAAGCTAGGAAGTAGAGAAAGGGGGTTGTATAATTAATGATTTTGTTTTTCAATTTTTATTGAATTAAAAAAGATTTATATAGATTGCATATCATATAAATATTCAATTAGTAACATCTTTGATTCCTAATTATTTGATGTAGAGCCCAATGACATAATATATTAACTACAACTACAAGTCGATTAAATAAGTAACTTAGTGCTGGATAGACAAAATGTATCAATTTGTTAAGATATCTCCTGGCATCTGATCTTTCTCTCAACCTTTGTGCTCGATAAAATCCTTTGACAGAGGAAACATGTTTGCTACGGTGACAAATACTACTGTGGAGATAATAGTTTCTGAACACGTGTTTGGTTCTGTTTATGGTGAAGATGGTGGCAATTTGGATCGAATCAGACAGGTGCTTAATTATTCCCTTAAGAAAGATATGGTGGATTATTAGGTTGAGGTGAATTGTGGTTGGGTTTTAATTTTTTCTTATTAAATGATGTGATTTGATTAAAGGTGGCTTCTGATTGATAATTTTTATCAAGGTAAAATACAACATTTTTTTATTAATAATATCTGGGTAAGAAACTTTGACTCCATTTTGTTACATTTGTTGGGAGCAATTTTTCGTTTGTTTGTACTATGGTAAATTTATTTATTGGCCATTATCAAAGTTTAGCTTTGACAGCTATATTTATTAATCGACATACTTGTAAGATTGTAAACAGCAGAAATTTTGAGTGAATATGTTTATATCTATATTTGCTTTTGAAGCCTACACGTGCTTGGATATATTCACCCCCAAAGATATAAACGAATTCAGATTTGTATTTTAGTACCCTATAATAAATATGAATCTTGGCTGTTATTACACTACTGGTATCACTCTTCTATATAGCCACTTGCTCTAAATGTTTCTAGATTGCTGAAATGGTTTTACAATGATGTTGGTATTAATGTGTCTAGTGTTCTGGGACCAGATTTCAGGTGCAACTGTTACGGTTTATGATCCTTCCGTTGGTACAAGTGGAGGGAAAGTTGTCATATCTGGGACACCAGATCAAACCTTGGCAGCGCAGAGCTTGCTTCAAGCCTTTATTCAAACGGGACAAGTAAGCTGATGGAAAACTGCATTTCATCATCAGTTGGTGCCATGAATGGTGTATATAGTTATGTCAATGTCACACAACCTTCCCCTTGTGAATACGGATTCACTCTTTTTTTTTTCTTTCTTAAAGATGATGCTTACCTCCTATAGATTATAACACAGATTTTGTTCTCTTTCTCTCCCTCCCTCCCCCGCACTCTGTCTCACTTATAATTTAAGGTTCATCATAGTACCATTTTGCTCCAAGACCCATTTATATTCATCCTCACCCCCATTTCTATCTATTTTTTTTTTTTTTATATTCACATGCCCATTAAATTAACAATAGAGTTTGCAGAAAAAGAAAATTAAAAAGACAAGAATGATATTTATTTTTGTTTGCAAATATAAAATGTTTAAATATTTTTTTTTGTCATTGTAATTTAGTAGTTTTTTCATTTTTATTCTTGTAGTTATTTTGTTTAGTCCTTGCAAAATATTTTTTATTTTAAACTGTTAAAAAGTGTTATGAATAATAAAACAATATCATTTAAGTTCTAAAGCGTTTTAAGGAAAAAAATATTTTGTAAGAATTAAAATATTTTTTTAAGGATAAAAATAAAAAAAAATGTTCAATTATATAGATAAAAAATGTATTTTAACATAAAAAAATGAATAGGTAAACTTATTACGTAAACAATCAGTTTAAAGTAAAAAATAGCACTCTATTAGATTTCCAATTATATAACTAGCTGGAGAATAATACTTGCGTTTGCTGATTTTTATTATAGTCTGCTGGTGCTCTATTTGTAACAATAACTGATAGTGGAACACCACGATCTAAGGAGACAGAGGACCATCTTAATTCTTAATCCAAAGATTATGTGATTTTTTTGAAAAATTATGTGACTCTTTTAAATGATCATATGAATTTAAATATTTATCATTTATGCATAATTATATAACTCACATTTGCTATTCTCATATTAAAAACAATAATAATGTAAAATATTTTTATATTATTAGTACATTTAAATTTTCTCTCACTATATTGAATTTTATCGACTCTAACAATAAAACTTGTTTAAATTTATCTCATTTATTATTTTTTATAGACATTTAATCTCATATTTTAAAATTGTTTAATGTCTCTTGAATCAACTTTTTTTTTAACATACCAACACTATTAATTCAAGTGACTAGAAACTTATTTTTCTTATTTAAAGTTTAGATTCAACTTATGTGAATACATAAAAATTGTCTACTAGAGCATGCATACTAATTTGTGCCTTAGTGGGTCCAAGACCCTCCTCCTTCATGGAGTGCTGTAGAGTTAAAGATTCTACAATTAGCGGTGCAGAGAGTTTGTCTTCCTCTTGTGATTAAATTTCTGGAACTACTACTAGGAATTGGCCGTTACAATCACTTTTGGGATGAAATTTCTCTTCATAATTATAACATAACCTTCTGCTCTCCGAACTTGAATTTCCTTGGAAGAAAGACATTTTATACTAGGAGGTGAGGATTAAATTTCTCGTCGCAATATTATAACATGGCCTCTTGTCTCTCCAAGCTCGAAATTCCTTAGGAGAAAGGCATTTTATACTAATAGGAGATTGCGTCACCGTCAAGCTTTTGAGTCTTTAAAAAAAGGGACTAAAATGAACATTTGTAAAAACTTAAAAGTCCATTTTGAACCTTCTTTTGCGGAACCAATTTGAGTCTTTTAAAAAAAAAAGGACTAAAGAATGAGCCTACTAAATAACATAAAGGACCAAAGTGAATATACTTACCAACATTTTCACCATTACCAGCTTGTATAGCAATAGTGTCTTCTGCTGCTTCTGGAGTATGTTTATCAGAACTTGTTGTTCGGTTATCAGCTTATATACCATCATTGGCAGCATCACACACTCTTTATTAGCACTAATACAAGGATTTTCATTGACACATCTAAACAATGTAACAACAATTGGTTGTTACACTGAAAGATAACAACTTTAGATATCCTTTTCCTTCACCGGGTAGAGCAACTAAACCATGTTTTTGTCTCGAAAGTTCAAAGTTCGATCAAAGAGCTTTATAATGTTTGGTGTAGCAAAAAGAATGAGTCTGGCTATGCGTTGGTTGAGTTGAAGCAATGATTTTCTCATTTGACATTCAACATTGTTCTTCAAATGCCAATGAGATATTTTGATGCTGCAATTGTGGATGATGAGAAGGCACAAAAATATTGCCCAAATAGGAAAGGACCCAAAACTGTAGGAAATTAAAGGATCGAAATGTAAAACAATTTAAGGACCTCGGATATTTTTAAATCTAACGGAAGCCGTCCAAATAAAAAACCAACGGTAAAAGTGTCAAATTTCGTGATTGATATTTTCAAACAACTTTATCTTTTAAGATTTTTATTGATAGGAGATTTATCTCTGATGATTAAATCAGTGTATCTGAAATATTATCATCATATTTTCTTATCATTAATCTTATAATTAAATCAGTTCATAAGGTGGATGTATGAATTTATCAAGATGAATAAGATAAGAAATGAAGATATTCGACGAAAGGTAATAATAGTAGCATTGAGTGAAACGATAAAGAAGTATAAATTGAGATGATTTGTACACATAATAAGACGATCCCAAGATATTCCCGTAAGAATAAAAGTTTGTTACCAAGAGCTCGATATAAAGAAAAATAGAGATAGATTGAAATTTACATGAGAAAATATAATTAAACAAGACTCAATGGAGTGAGATATAGATTAGTGAAAGGTGTGTCTTTCTAGACCAAGAAGTTGTCCTTTTCCTTCTGTGCCTTCTCCGTCATCCAATTTTTCAATTTCGGCTTCTGTAAATAATTTCTTTGATTTGACATTGACAAACGATTGCTATTTGGATTCACATCTGAGATGAAGAGTTGCTTGTACATGACAAATTATGTTTGGATTCACCTGCAAATTTTATGAATCGAGTCACTGAGTTGAATGGTCATGATCTGCAGGCAAATTTGGTGGTGCTAGTGGTGTTCTATTGTTTGTTGAAGTTATCTCTCTTGGTTTTTTATTCAGCCAGAAGATGCAAAGATAGCTACTTTGAAAAAAGCAGGAGATTCTCTTAGCGCAGACGAGACAGTGTGAAGAGATGAGATGATTAAGTTTGCTTCACGCCCACACTTGTGTAAAGTAGATCGTTAAACACCTGTGGCACAAACCCATTTTTGACCTATTGGTCCTGCCCACTAATGTAAAGATTGGTCGGGGGAGAGACAAAAGAGAATTTCTTTTTGATTGAGTTCCAGGCTTGTCAAGGCTCTTTCCTCTTGAGAAATTTCTTCAATTTGTCTGCATGGATAGGGATCATATACTTTAGCACATATAAAATAACATATAAACTACATAAATTGCGGTAAAAGAAAATATAAAGTACATAAATTTGGTTACAATTTCGTACCTTTTTCGGGTCTCACTCAACATTCTTTGTCAATGACTTTGGCTCAACCCCTGACAATTGTTTGCAGCTATAACTGGTTTGATCCAACTCTTCTTTGCTATATAATTTTGGCGCATGTCTTAGAGAAGTTACTTTACCATTGAAGAAGTGGAGCAAGCAAAGGAACGACCCCTACAACCTCGTCAAGAATTGGAATAATGTTATCTCTTGTTAATAATTTTGAAGCATATCAAGAACTCCAAATATGGTCTTTAGGGTTCATGATAAACTTTATTTTCTATTAAACAAGCTTTGAATGTCAAAATGTTGACATTAATTTTTTTGACTATAGGTGTCTCTCAACTTATTGAGTCAAAGACTAATTCTATATGCGGTGCGTGGCTGCCGCTGATTCAAGAGAATTTTGCACACACTGATCCAAGATCATCATCACAAACACCACCAACATCATCGTCGTCATGACCACTGTCGTCGCCACCAATATGATTGTTACTACCACTACAGCTATAACCATCGTCATCGCCATGCTCATTTTTGTTGCCACCATCATTATGCAGCTGTCACTATTGTTGTGATAGTCATTGTGATCATCATCATTATCATTAACATGATTGTTATTGTCGTCGTCACAGTGATGATTATGTTAATAGTGACAGTTATGTTAGAGGTAACTATCGTGGTCATAATAATGATCATGATAATGGTGATTATAATAATAATTGTGATTCTCGTGATAATTTTAAAGTAAATTAAAAAATTTAAAATATATGATTTTTTGTTTGATAAATTTTATAAATATTTTATGGTTAAATAAAATTTAAATTTAAATTTAAATTATTTTAATTTTAATTTTAATCTAATGAAAGAAAATGACAGTTGTATTATACTCAAATGAAATGTTATATATATATATATATATATATATATATATATATATATATATATTCATTCCTTCTCGCCAATTTGAGTCTTGCCACCGCTTTCTTCAGTAATTGAATTTCACTGATCACTTTTCACTGGCTTGTTCATCGGAAGAAGAAAGGGAAAACACGTGCACGGGAATGCCATTGTTTAGGTTGCTGGAATCGGTGAAACAACATGAGTGACCGGGCAAATATATCTTATCATATTAGATTGAGTTTAATTAGATAATATATTATTTGATTTGATTAGATAAAATTTTATTAAATTAGATTAGATAATATCTTATTAAATTTTAATTGATTTGATAAAAATTTATTTCTAGATTTAAATTTTAAATGAGGGATAAAATTGAGAAAAGAAAAATAAAAAAGATAAATGACAAAAACTTAATTTTAGTCTATATTTTATGTTTTAATGACTATGATTTTTTAACTGTGAGAAAAATTGCCACGATGTGAGTTTCAATTGGACGGAGAAGACTTAATTGAAGTATTTTTTAAAATTAGAGTATTTATTTGGAGTTTTTTAAAATATAAGAACCTAACTAAACTTGATTAGAGTATTGAATTGAGTATTAAGCCTAAATTTAAAGATATACAAGCAAGATGATATATTCTTACACTGAAAAATGCCATAGAGATAGGAATAGTTTCGTTAAATGATAGATGATTATGGATTCATGGTCAACAACTTCACATGAACTGTAAACCTTGAGCTAACTTGTTCCTTTTTTCTTCATTTTATTTTTAAGAAAGAAGGAGAAAATAAAACAAGTCCAGCATGAAAATATGAATTTCTATTCTTCTCTGATTGCTCAATCCGTACACACAAAATCGTTAACTACCCTCAGAGCAGTTCACACCACCGTCATCAAATCTGGTTTTTCTTACTCATTTTTGGGCCACAAGCTAATTGATGGCTACATCAAATGCGGCAGCCTTGCTGAGGCACGCAAGCTGTTCGACGAATTGCCCAGCAGACACATAGTTACTTGGAATTCGATAATCTCTTCTCACATCAGTCATGGGAAGAGCAAAGAAGCCGTTGAGTTTTATGGCAACATGCTTGTGGAGGGTGTTTTACCTGATGCTTACACCTTCTCTGCCATCTCTAAGGCTTTTTCGCAGTTGGGTTTCATACGCCATGGCCAGAGGGCTCATGGGTTGGCTGTGGTTTTGGGTTTGGAGGTCCTGGATGGGTTTGTTGCAAGTGCCCTTGTTGATATGTATGCCAAGTTTGATAAAATGAGGGATGCCCATTTAGTGTTTCGCCGCGTTTTGGAGAAAGATGTTGTCTTGTTCACTGCATTGATTGTGGGTTATGCTCAGCATGGTATTGATGGGGAAGCTTTAAAGATTTTTGAGGACATGGTCAATAGGGGTGTTAAGCCTAATGAGTATACTCTTGCTTGCATCCTGATAAGTTGTGGCAATCTAGGGGATTTATTTAATGGTCAGTTGATTCATGGTCTTGTAGTTAAGTCTGGTCTGGAATCTGTTGTTGCTTCACAGACTTCACTCCTTACCATGTATTCAAGATGCAACATGATCGAGGATTCTATAAAGGTGTTTAATCAGCTTGATTATGCAAATCAGGTGACCTGGACATCTTTTGTAGTGGGTCTTGTGCAAAATGGGAGAGAGGAGGTTGCTGTGTCAATATTCAGGGAAATGATTCGTTGTTCAATAAGTCCAAATCCGTTCACATTGTCCAGTATTCTTCAAGCATGCTCAAGCCTTGCAATGCTTGAAGTAGGGGAACAGATCCATGCCATAACCATGAAACTAGGATTAGATGGAAATAAGTATGCTGGTGCAGCACTGATTAATTTGTATGGAAAATGTGGAAATATAGATAAGGCGAGATCTGTTTTTGATGTGCTAACTGAGTTAGATGTAGTAGCCATCAATTCAATGATCTATGCTTATGCCCAAAATGGTTTTGGGCATGAAGCACTTGAGCTGTTCGAAAGACTGAAAAATATAGGACTTGGACCAAATGGTGTGACATTTATCAGTATTCTCTTGGCATGCAACAATGCAGGGTTAGTTGAAGAAGGCTGTCAAATATTTGCCTACATTAGGAATAATCACAATATTGAATTGACAATAGACCATTTTACTTGTATGATTGATTTGCTAGGACGATCAAGGAGACTTGAAGAGGCTGCAATGTTGATAGAGGAAGTGAGAAATCCGGATGTAGTACTATGGAGGACACTGCTGAACTCATGTAAGATTCATGGAGAGGTAGAAATGGCAGAGAAAGTTATGAGAAAAATCCTCGAGCTTGCTCCTGGTGATGGGGGAACACATATCCTCTTGACAAATCTTTATGCTTCTGCTGGGAAATGGAGCCAGGTGATTGAGATGAAAAGCACAATAAGAGATCTGAAATTGAAGAAAAGTCCTGCAATGAGTTGGGTTGATGTTGATAGAGAGGTGCATACTTTTATGGCAGGAGATTTGTCTCACCCAAGGTCTCTTGAAATTTTTGAAATGTTGCATGGATTAATGGAGAAGGTTAAAACTCTGGGTTATAATCCTAATACCAGATTTGTGTTGCAGGATTTGGACGAAGAGAAGAAAATAAGTTCTTTATATTATCACAGTGAAAAATTAGCTATAGCGTATGCTTTATGGAAGACTATTGGTAGGACTACTACTATCAGGATTTTTAAGAATCTTAGAGTTTGTGGTGACTGCCACAGTTGGATAAAATTTGTTTCTTTACTTACTGAGAGAGATATTATTGCTAGAGATGCAAAGAGATTCCATCATTTTAAAGGAGGTCTGTGTTCCTGTAAAGATTACTGGTGAATCACATTTGTTATATGCTATGCCTAGCCCTTCTAGATGCTCACTTTCCTCACAGGTCATACCTAGCATGTGAAGGTATAACCATGCATGATTATTCATGTGGCCCATTTCTTGTCAAGTCATAAATTTAACACTAATTATTTATACTGTCCCCAACACAGATCTGTGCATACTTCCATGCCTCCATGAAGATGTAAATATCAAAATTTTAACCAAGGAAGATCTGGGTTTAATATTCCTAAGTCTTATCTCTGTTAGATAAATGGTTAAATGTGGTATATAACTTAGTTTAGCTTTGATTCCTTCATTGATTTCCAAGTAGAAACGAGCAAAAGTACAAGGGATAAGGATACTTATTATCAGAATCTGTACATAATTACTATCAACATCTGTTTTTCTCTCATTTTCTTTTAATTTCTTAATAATAATATTCTGTGTCTATAAATCTGCCATGTCAACATGAACACTGTATGATATATTATACTTTGATACTGTATTAATTTCTAGGTTGTTACCTGTATTTGTTTTACATGACAATCTTCCAGACATGTAATGTTTTCTGTATTCAAGTTATGCAAACAGTGAATCAGTGACAATGGGAATGGACTCCGGTCAAAGCTGATACTTGTCCTTAAGAGCAACTTTAGTGCAAGATCTTAAGTAAGGATCTTGAGCTCAAGATCCGGTCTTCACTAAATTTTC
Source organism: Glycine tomentella (assembly GCA_007407185.1). Lineage (NCBI taxonomy): Eukaryota > Viridiplantae > Streptophyta > Magnoliopsida > Fabales > Fabaceae > Glycine > Glycine tomentella. The sequence goes on from PYAF01005594.1 coordinate 2,785,799, forward strand.
CAATAAAGGAGGTAAAGAGATCTCCAACATGGAGAATGAGTTCTTCTAAAAGAACTTTTAAGATCTGCACATTGTTGAAAAAAAAATTCCCTCTTTCTCTCTTCCTAAGATCTCAAAATGAGATTTACCATTAAAAAATAAAATGGTATGGATCTTGAGAGATCTTCAATCCTACGTGACACTATGGGATCTACTAAAAAGTGGTCTAAGATCCCAATTTAGGATCTACCACTAAAGATACCTTAATATATTCCAGCATGCTATAGAACCATGGTTATAAAAGTTTGAGATTCTGCCAGTAATTAAAACCTTGTCATTAAGATTAATCATTTATGAATATCCAACATGAACTAAATCCATATTGATAATAAAATCCCTACATCATGACTATAGGTTGATATCAAGAGGCAATTGACCCAACAAGATTTTTTTTACATGATTATACATCCTCCATTTTCTTTTATTAACAAAAAAAGTTTAAATTTTTTCTTCTCAAATATAAGCAAAACTTAATTACTTTGTGCTTAATATCAAGTTTCAATGAATGATAATTTATGAAAAATGTATATTTTTAAATTGGAAATAACAATTTAATGAAATAAATTAACTTTTTAATAAGCGTGAAATTCATTTTTTTTTCTTATAAAAGAGAATAGAGAGAGTATTTAATAAGTTTTATTTTTGCCACCCCCCAAAAAAAAGGATTGCCCCAATAACACAATTTTTTTTAGAATAGAACGACAAAAGTTATAATTAAGAGATAAATAAGAAAAAAAAATTATATTAATTTGACCATTTTACCCTTTTAATTTTTATAGTATTCATATTAAAAAATTATAAAACATTTTTATCATATGAAAATTTGTATACACTAATTATTTAAAAGGTATTTTTAGATTTTTTGACCATCACTATTTTGTAAAAGTTGTAATATTTTTCTTCTATAAAATTTTAAATCCTTCTTCTCATAATAATTATAATAATTGTCGTGTAAAAAGAAAAAATAAATCTCAAAATAATTTTATTTTAGCTTTTTAATATAATATTTATAACTTTTTTTAATTATATTCCTTCTAATATTAATGACGGGAAAAAATTTTAAAAAAATTAATGATAATAAGATTAATTTATAAAATTGACATTCTTTTTTATCTATTTATTATTATTTTATAATATGTGTAAAATAATCTACGACAATAAAATAAAAAGAGTATAATTATTTTTTCGCCCCACTCATTTTTTTTCTTCTGGATTCGCCACTTTCAAGAGGTTTGTGACTGGGTTCAATTATTGAAAAGTTGACCAGCAAATTTGAGTCTTTAATTTTGCCATTTGCATGATTTCTGTTGCAGTACTTGGTTTAAATCGGCATCTCTTATTTCTGTTGCATAATTTCACAAGGGTATCTATTAGCAACTTTTACTTAACTACAAAACCTATATGGACTCTTCTAAGAATATGATTTGTCTTTCAGGTCCCTGGTAAAAATTCTTTTCCGTTTGTGTTTTTACTTGAACAATAGGGCTTCTTTTGGCCTTTCCAGAAGAGACAAGACTGTTGCGGCAATGTTCTTTGATGAAAGTCCTGCTTCTTCTGTCTGATCTTGTGGTGATCCATGTTCAATGTATCTATCGGGAAGCATCATAGGTCTCCACTGCAGGAAATGCTCAAACGAGAATTAGAACTAGAAAAATGGAGCATGTTGTAGGACAAATAAGTTGAAATAAAATCATGGAAAGAGTGGCCTCTCTACATAAAAGAAGGCATACCTTCAGTGGTCCATCCAGGAGGCCAACTATACTTAGGAAGTGTGAAACATGTGAACCAAAACCTCCAATAGAACCCTCTTCCATTGTAAGGAGAAACTCGTGCTCCTTACCTAATAGCTTTATAAGATCAGTATCCAAAGGTTTGCAAAACCTAGCATCAGCAACTGTCACAGAAATGTCTAGTGGTTTGAGCATTTGTGCTGCTTGCAAGCATTGTTGAACTACAGAACCGTATCCTAAAATAGCAACTCTGCTCCCTTGTCTCAGAATTCTGCCCTTTCCTATCTACATAATAAAAAATTTCTATTTGATTACCTATCTATTCAGCATTCTCTATACGTACTCTAACACGGACACTGGACACTACACATACATGGATACTTCAACATGACTATGGTCTAAAATATAGGACACATGGACATCGCATACACACACAAACAGAGAGATTCTAATTAAATGAAATATGAGTATATATTACTACGTACTCCATTGCCCAGCTAAGAGGAAGAGATATTATACGCAATCTTATCTTTGTATATGCAAAGAGGTTGTTTTCAGATTCGAACTCATGACCAACAAATCACCAAGACACAACTATATCGCTCTATCAAGGCTCGTCCTCAATTAAATGAAATATGAGTAACGTAACAAAATATATAAATTGATGATATATACATATTTTTAAACCAACCTTTTATGTTTTTTCAAGTGTATTATGTGTAAAGGTGATGGTTTAAGTCTTCAAGCAAACAAAACAGTAATTTTTGAAATCAAACACCTAATAAGAAATGTCGAACAAGTGTCCAGGTGTGTTGGTATCAGAAATGTGCTTGACATGGCGACACTTCGAACAAGAGAGGTGTTTGTGCTTCATAGGTATGGAAAGAATTTGCTACTTTTGCTAACCTCAAGTGGAGTTCCTTTGTTATTGAGGGGCAAACTGGCTCCAATTCCGTTGCCTCTTGGAAATCTAAAGCAGCTTGGTCTGTCATCTATGGAAGCTGATGTTGCAACCATGTGCATCAGCTCAGCTTCATCTGAAGGAGCCATGACCACCATATTGGGCAAGCACGCCATGTATGTGATATCAAATGCCCCACAATGGGTTGGTCCATCTGCTCCAACCAAACCAGCTCTATCCATAGCAAATCGTACTGGTAGTTTCTGAAGATCTACATCATGGACCACCTTCATACCCAATATAAATCACAAATGTAAGATGTTTTGTGGCAGTCAAACTTACATACAAAAAAAAAAAAAAAAAAGAGAGAATCTTCTACTTTTTGCCTACTGTTATTGTCTCACCTGATCATATCCACGTTGCAGAAATGATGAATAAATGGCACAAAATGGCTTGAAACCTTCTGTTGCTAAACCAGCTGCAAATGTAACTGCGTGTTGTTCAGCTATCCCCACATCAAAGCAGCGATCCGGAAACCTTTTCTGGAAATAATTTAGACCTGTCCCGCCACCCATTGCTGCGTGAATGGCTACTATCTTACTGTCTATTTCTGCTTCTTTTATCAATGACTCGGCAAAGTACTGAGTGAATGTAAGTGTGGATGATTTTGGTTTCAATTGATGACCTGATGTTGGTACAAACTTAACCACACCTGAAAGTGTGAGAGTATGAGCCATGCTTCTCATAATTTCGTTAGGACAAAACAAATAAAATTCTATACTAACCATGCATTTTATCAGCAGCTACTTCTGCTGGGGAGTACCCCTTCCCTTTTTCTGTCACAACATGAATCAATGTTGGACCTGGGGCAGGCATTTCTTTCACTTTTTCAAAAATGGTGACAAGATCTTCAATGTTGTGACCATCCACAGGGCCTATGTAGTATAAGCCGAGCTCCTCAAAAAGTGTAGAACCAGAACCACTGATCATACCTCTTGCATACTCATCTACCTTTGCTGCAAGTTGGTGCGTTGTTCCTCCTATCTGCTTTGTGATGCCCTTTAGCAGAGAAAATTGTAGTCAGATGACACGGTATATTGAAATTTGACATAAGAGCCGAAACCATGAAGTTTCGTTTCTTAAGTTTGAGAGATTTACTTTTGCAGCTTCTCTAAGTTTGCGGAATTTGGTGCTTGCTTGAATTTTGCTTAATGCACTACTGAGGGCTCCAACTGGAGTTGCAGGACCATCAATAGTAGCAGTTGGCAAAGAAACTTGCTTGTTGTCATTAAGTATAATTATCATGTTAGAGTCAAGGAACCCTGCATTGTTCATGGCCTCATAAGCCTGGCCAGCAGTCATTGCTCCATCTCCAATCACCGAGTCAATGATGTTTTTCTTTCCCAATAGATCCCTTGCAACTGCCATGCCTACCAATTATTTTTGTAGCAAAAAATTGACAACATTGAGAATTGTTGTCCATAGTTTTAAAATACATGGATGTTAACATTTGTTTAAAAAAAAATGTATTGATGTTTAAGATAATCTTACCAAGACCGGCAGATATACTTGTAGAACTATGCCCTGTTCCAAAAACATCATATACGCTCTCTTCTCTTTTAGGAAAACCAGCTAGTCCTGAGGTTTTCCTAATGGTGTGCATCCTGGACCTTCTACCTGTGAGAATCTTGTGTGGGTATGCCTGCAATTTGATTGTTACTCAGACACTCTTATACGAAACAAAACATTGCAATTATGAGGAAAAGAAAAACTGTAATTCTATATTTTATGAAAACCTTTCCCACGAACATAATATGAAATCATATGTCTACAGTCTACACACTATTGGTTGAATATCAAAATAAAAAATAGTCTTTGACAGAAATCAAAGGTAATTGGGGTTATAACGGCTTATGTGCATTTTTTTTCCCTGTAAAAACCATAAATATTTTTCACAAAAGACAATTCTGCTTGAGGTAAGTAGGATAACATCGGATGGTAAAACTCTCTTTGAATACTTTGTGTAGCTGAATACTCAAGACCGTTGGAGGTTTTCATGCATATATATACAAATTCGAAATGATAAGCATTTTTCAATTTTAAAAAGGAAGCAGGACTTTCCCTACAAGAGCAAATTTCTCTACATGAATAAAATTTAAATTCCTTTTTTTTTTTTTCAATTCTATTTGATATCTGCTCAAAACCAAGAACAAGAAGAGAAGCAAAGACTGACCTGGTGCCCAACATCCCATATAATCATGTCTTCAGGTGTGTTGAAAACATGATGCAAAGCTACTGTTAATTCCACTACTCCCAAGCTTGAGCTAAGATGCCCCCCAGTGTTTGATACACTATGTACAACGTCTGCCCTTAGCTCTGGAGCGAGTTGTTCAAGATCCTAACAAATACATGCATAATCTATCGAGTAATTATACACAAAAATCTCATTATTTTAAACACCCGACTAATACCTCTAATTTCTGGCAAAAGAACCAAAAGGGTATTTTTTTAAAAAATATTTACCGATAAGGTGCATTTTCAAAAATATTTTCAAATCCGGTGCAGGGGGGCCTTTTATTTACAAATCTGGTGCACTGCAACATACCTGGATTAGGCATGTTGCAACACGCCTAGATTGGGCGTGTTGCAACATGCCTGAATCAGGCATGTTGCAGTGCACCAGATTCCTATAAATAGGCCCCCCCTCCCATTTCCTCACTTGCACCATCTCTTTAGAATTGCTCTGCCTTCTCTCTAGAATTTTTCTGTGGTTTTTTGTGCAGCGAAGCTCTGCTGAAGTGTGAAGTTGTTCAGATAAAATCTTGCGAACAAGTAAGCGTCTGGTCTTTATTTGCCTCTGTTATAATATTTGTAGTCATGTTGTTATGATTTACTTATTTATATTGTTAGTGATGTACTTGTGATTTAGCAAAGGATGTTAGGTTACAAAAAAATTAGGCAGATACAAAATTGTTTAGGTGTTTGGGACTGTAGTTGTTGGATAAAATGATTAGCATTTTGAATGTAGGGTTAATGTGTAGTTAATGTATAAGGGTTAAATAATTAAGGTTTAGGGTTCAGTGGGGTAGGTATGTGACGTTTGGGCTAGGGTTGGAGAATGGTTTGGTTGCATGGTTTAACATGGATTTTTTGTTTTTTCGTGCATGAAGTTACAGTAACATGGCTGATTTTGATGGAGCTGATTCGCCCCGCTCTGAATCGGATCATGAGGCTGAGCCGATGGATCCGACGTCTTATGTTGTTCCTACCCCGTACAACTGGGGCGCTTTGCGTAGGCGTATTCAGCGCACGCAC
>PYAF01005594.1:2794881-2808929 GCA_007407185.1 Glycine tomentella
TGCGTCTCACAGAGGTTCCTCGTGTCTCCCCTTCAAACATGACACCCTGTTGACCTTGATACTTTCTTCCATTCCAATATAAGACAATGCGAACTGAATTTCCACTTGAACTCATGTTTCTGGTCACTCACAACACCTTAAAAAATCTCTGAAAAAACTAAAAAACACTAGAATGATGGCAGTTTAGCAGAGAAAAAAAGCACGGAAAGCCAATACACGAAGGAACTGGGAAGCGGGGGCGCTATTTATAGAAATCTGGTTGACTGCAACATGCCTGATCCAGGCATGTTGCAGTGCACCAGATTTGTAAATAAAAGGCCTCCCTGCACCGGATTTGAAAATATTTTTGAAAACGCACCTTATCGGTAAATATTTTTTAAAAAAACACCCTTTTGGTTCTTTTGCCCTCTTTCTTCCTATCACATTATAAGCTTATCATACTTATATTTTTTTTTTTCTCTTTCGAGGTGTTGCACCGGGGTTTGGGGATGTCTGTTGAACTTTTTCCTAATCTTAAATACCAAAACGGCAGAAACTAAGAAAAATAACTGTTGTGCAGGCCATGGACCAGTAACATGACTTGAAGACTAAAAAATAATTACCACTTTTAAAATGGTTCACCCGTAAGGATAGATTCTTCATATGTGCAGGGTAATTGATTGTATCCAGCAAGGGAGTTGCTGGTTTCTGGCTTGAGAATTTGATCTTCCACCCATCTTTCTCTTTCCTTATAACTGTTCTGTCCTCATCATCATCCAAGCTACTTGCTGAAGCCCTCACACACAACTGACATATATGCAATCACACATAATTGTCATCAATGTATGGTCTTTGGTAAGAAAAAATAAGAATAATGATCCGTTACGAAAGCAACCCATGAACATACCAATGGTAATGAACACACACACACAGAAATGGTGTCTAAATATCTTATTCAATTGTTAGAGCATAAAGGGGTCTAAAGTCTCCTGTGACACTGCTTCATCTCAGGTTCATTCTTTGTAAGGAAAAAAAAAAATACGTGGACGTGTGATTCACCGACCTGTTTTATCCATATGCGACCATGATTTGGACTAGAATTTTGGTGAAATGGTAGTATAGAGCGGTTTGTCTTAACGAAGTTGGCACAGAGAGCCATGAGTGAGAGAGAAGGAATGAATACACAGAGGAGGCAAGACAAAAAGAACTAGAGCAACGTAAGAGTATCTCTGTATGATTATATATAACGTGGTTCGTGCATATTTAAACCAAGAGCTGACCCTTTTCTTCTCTTTTTGCTTTTGTTTTAATTAAGAGTTTAATTTGCATTTGGATTCTCTACACTCTACAGCCTTGCAGCCTCTCTTTACAGTAGTATCTCAACCTTTATAATTAATTATAATAAATACTCTTTTATACTCTCATTTTTAATAACTATTACATGTAAATCTAATGGCCAAGGTCACTGTTGAAAACACAGCATTGTTGTAGAAGATCCAAGGGGGTGAGTGAGTTTAATTTTTATGTTTTTAGTGTAAAAATTTAAATTTTATATTTTCAACCAATCAGAAATGTTAGGGTAGGATATTCATGACAGTGGGATTACGAGGATGGTAATTGGTATTGGACGAGCAACGACAGTAATTATTTGCAAGCACTCTTGATGATTAATTAAATACTCCCTCTAATCTATAGGATTAGTGTTATGGTATAAGATATTGTTATATTTATATGTGTGAAATCAATATAAATATAATTTTTTTTGGATCAGTAGCCATCGTAAATAAAATTAATATTTAACTTAATATAAAATTTTACAATTTTTACATTTAATGTATATTTTTCACATATATACATATCAATTTGTAAAATATCAATTAATTTAACAAATTTATGTATTAATATTCGAATAATTATAATTAATTAATCAGTATTAATTAATTAATTATATTAAATTATTAACATAAATTTATTAATTTATTAATTAACATAAATTTAAATTTATTATTTAATGTTCATTGATTGCTTCTAATTTTTAAAGAATGAATAAGGAGATGTCACCTAACATCAGCCCATACGACTCTTGTATATATATATATATATATATATATAAATATAATAAATAATATATAAAAATCTCTAATTAGTTACCTAGTAACAACTACTTTTACTGAGAGGACGTAAAAAAAAAAACTATTTTCTCTAAGAGTATTTCATGAAAAAAAAATTAATGCTTCATTAATTTTGTAAAATGAGAACTAATTTGAAACTTTTTTTTTTACTAAAATGTCATACAAAGTGGAATGGGGGAAGTACTGTTACATGAGAAGAGAATTTGTTAGAGTTTCAACAATATAAAAGATAGGTACACAAGGTGTCTGCTTCGTGTATATCATATGTATATGTAAGGGAAGAGAACTTGTTAAGTGAATTTGAATTATCATAGTTATGTGTGATATGGAAATTAACGAGCATCATCGTAATTTAAGATAATCTAATAGTTTTTCTTAACCTAGGTGATGAGCACAAGGATGCCAGAGCATTGTCAAGTTTTGTAAGGATTCAGCTCTTTTAAAGTGAATAAGAGACAATAAATAATTTCCCTTAAAAAAACAGACAGTAAATAATTTCCAACGATTGATATTTCAATACATTCAAAATTTTTATGCATATGTATAAAATCAATCATTAATTTTTCCCTTAAAAAATCAATAATTAATTTTTTGTCATAACTTATATCACTTATTTTACACTTTAGAAGGATCAGATCCATTTTATTAGACAGAGGAAATTATGCTGTTGGGTTTCTTCTTTTTTCCCCCTGTTATGAACGTACAGGAACTCCAAAACATATTTTTACATATATAAATTCTGTGTGACACATTATATATTTCTTTTAACCAAAAATCATATTTTTTTTATTCAATAATAAAAGAGGATCCAAATCCATCTTAAACAAGCATCCAAAATAAATCCACGTACGGTACTTATCTTTTTTATGAATGTATACTGTTCATCTGGATGCATTGAATCCATTGTCTTTGCATTATATATGTTATTGTGACGTAAAATTATGAAGCCAGCAATGAACTGAGTCCACTACTTGACCACTAAGTTTGACTCGCTGTTATCTTTAAATATGTTGAGACAAAAAGATATATCGACATGAATTTAATTGTGACGCATTGATTTGTGAGAATGCTAGATTGCACAAGTTGCATGATCTTCAACTCAGGAATTTGGATTTAACTTTTCGAAACATGAAACACTATGCTTGAGCTGCTGAAACAGGGTACTAGTCACTACACTACCAAACAGCTAACAATTTACTGTTAAGCTCCAAAAAGCCACCCTTGCAATCCGTAGATTCAGTAACAACTGCATCCAATATTCATTAACCACAATGTACGAACATGCACAGTAACAAACAAGTTCATGGGAATTCGCATGGTTCTTAAGGACTTATTCGTGTGGTATGCAATTTAAGAGAGGCTCATCCCAAAAAATATTTGATTTAAAAGTTCACTTTACGATAAAGATTTGATTGGTTTTTCCTCTAATTTTGGTGTGATCAACGTAAAACTATTCTGTAAAAAAAACGTAAAAGAAAAATATTGCTAACACCCAATGTCTCTCGTATTTCATGCACACTCAATCAAAACAGTTGATTTCATCTCATAAGTCCTGTTAAGTTTGCTAACCTGAAAAAAAAGTGCTAAATCCATTTTTAATAGGCTAACAGACCAACTTCTGAATAAGTTAATGAACTTAAATCTTTATACATACAAGCAAATATATAATTTCAAGATGAGTAGCAGTAGTAAGTGATTATTGTATAAGCAATTATTACAAGAGAACTTGAGCAATTTTTTTTTTTTATAGCAAAATAGGCTCTTTTTTTTTTTCTTTTTTGAAGTGCTTGCCTAATTTTATTTTATTTTTTCTAAAAAAATTATAATTATTTTAAGAAGTAAATTCTATTGTTTTTTTTCTTAAAAAATATTTTTAAAATGCACTTTTTAAAGTTTAAAGTTTAAACAAACAGGTTGTCATATACACTTAAATTACATAAGCTATTTAAATATGTACATTAAAGAGCACTTATACAAAATTGTCACGAACTTCAACATTTCATTATCTTTCTCCATCAATTGACAAAGGAGATAAAACGTTGCTCTAGTTAAAACCATTCGAATGAGCTCAATATATTAAGTATTATGTCTTGAGATGTGTCATGTGAGTTCTTTTGTTAGGGGAGAAATGAGAATGATGCAAAATAATAGGGGCAGTGACGTAGAGGTTCTTACGATTATCTTTTAATCTATAAATTGGATTAAGATATTGACATTTTTCTCACGTTTAGAGATTTTAAATTTTTTTTATAAGATATCAAGTTTAAAGAATTTTATATTTCATTAGCAGTATGTATATAATTAGAATTCATGTAAGGTTTTTACTATCTTGAGTTAAATACATTTTAGATATTTTATGTAATTTAAACTTTTGCATAAATAATATTTCCTTTATTTATAAAATACACAAAACATGAGTTTAAGAAGTCCTTTTATGCTTATCAAAAGATTTTTCTTGTAAGACACTACTCTTAATTTGTTGATCAAGAAAGTACTTTACCAAGTATATCACACATCACCGCAATTCTCACACAAACTCTCAAGTTGAGTTAGTGAAGAATTAAAGAAACTTGCACAAAGTTAGATGACAAAAAAGATAGTGTAAGACTTACATGAGGACCTTTATTCCAGGGTAATATTATGGTTAATTATTCAATTAATAGATCAATATATATTGGATTCCCTAACGTCAAGCTCAACTTTTCAACACGTGAACTCATTTTTTTCTAAAATATTCAACCAATCTAGCTCAGTAAAACATCATGAGTCAGTGTTATAATTGAAAACCGAACAAACGCATGTTCTAGTTTGGATTTTGAACAATTCTAACAATTGCACCTGCCTTAATTCAATAGCTTGGTCATGTAGTAGTTTCAACCAAACAAAGAACCTTACCACAAACAAATAACAAACAAATTAACAGAAACGTTCAGGGTGCAAGAATATAGAAAAACCAGCTGCTGTATAAAAAAAAAAGCTGTAATTGGCTATATTTACAGTGCTCTCAGTTGCTAAAACTGTAAGTTGTATACAAAATAAGGGTCTCTTAGAGTGGGTGGGTCTAAATATCAGTATTTGATCGTGTGATGGCGTAACCAGAGGTCATACATAACCAAATGGAACGCATCAAATCTGATTGAGGGCGAATTCCATTGGAAGTGTTTCTGAACCTGATAGAACATGAAGCAACTTTATGAGAGCGCTCCAACATATTACATATCAACAAATAATTCAATTAGCAACAAAAAATTCTACCGACCAAACAACTACCGGTGATAAAATATTTGGGCTCCATTATACAGGGCCTTCTTAATTTAAGAAAACATTTCTATTTTACTCAACTAAAAAAAATACTACCTTTCCTAGTCTTTACTTTGTTTCTTGATTTTAAGGATGTGCATAGCAAGCAATAGCAGCATAATGTTATTTTTATTATTTCTAATACAATCAACAAACAAAATCAGATTTTTTTTTTCTTTAACCAAACATCTTGTTAATTTCTTTCTTTCTTTATTTTGGTTACATTCTAAATTTCTTTTCTAACTCCACATACTGATGGCTTTTTAAACAACATAAAATAATAAGAACAATAAGTTTCAGAGAAAGAAAAAATGAAACTTGTAGCATTCAAAGGTTTTTCTGAACTATAAGCAAAGGGTACAATACACGTGTTCACATACTACACAGCATATAGGCAAAAAACTAAAATCTTTCACTAATATATAGATTCCATATAATTATAAAGTAAGAGAGGATTTATACCTTTACCAAATTATTATGAAGTGTAACAAACTCAGCATCTGATATATTTTTGAGGATTTGTTTAAGCTGGTAAACATCACTCTCCTTGAGTATAACAGAAAATTTGTTCCAGTCGAGAATATCATTGAAAGGAAGGTCATAGTAATTTGACAATATCACTGCAGAACAACATTAACAACTTCAGGTCAGTTTCGAGGTTGTCTACAAACATCCTGTCTCAAAAGCCAGAACATTAATTTATTCAAACCAAGTTACAGTTCAAATATCATTCACAAAATCATAAATGTACTTCTTTTGAGACCCAGAGCATACATAACAAGCTAAGATGAAGTATATGTGTAATCTGTTTACATGGGTTCTACTGAATTTGACATTTATTATCAATCTCCAATAAAGTACTTCAACATTTAGCTATGGTGATTGGAGGGTGAGCTTGGGTGGATAGTCTTAAATTTGATCCCTAGGCACTCCCTCATGTATTTCACAATACAGCTTCCACTCCCTCCAACAGTCAAACAATAAAAAGTTGCACTTATTATTATTCATTCCAATTAACAAATCTGCCCTATTCAAATTGAACTATATACATATGTAGTTGAAGCGTATTAATTATTTGATTATTAAACCACCATACTTCAGACACTCAATCATCATCCCACAATAAAGATGCAATTCTAGTCTTAGGAGTGATAGTAGCAACCAAAGGTTAATTGGTCTATACAAGGATAAGATTTGCAAATGTTTCTTAATAGACACTGTTTAAGTCATATTTTAACACAAGCACAAAGGAATCTGAGCAACTAATGCCATACAAGAAATATGCAAAGCAAATCTACCAATTTCTTACCATCCAAGAAACATGACAAAAACCATCAGGCAATAAGTATGCAGTTTACATATACTTGAACTGACATATAAGTATACAGTTTCAAGAGGCTTAATATGCAAAATAAAATCAAACCGGAAAAATATCATTAAAAATGATGATCTTACCAGGAATACACCCGTAATGGATAGAGTCTGCTATCCGAGCACTATTAACCTGTGATCCACCAGGACATATACAAAACTTACTCCTGTAAAATCTTTTCTGGTACACTAGATGCCCAGTAGCCCTACTAATTCTATTGTTTGAAATATCAAGTTCTGTGTCATTTTCCCACACACGTGCAAGAATAACTCTGATTTTAGAGTTCCGATGACCAGCCCAGAATCCAAGAGTAGTCCTGCAAAAGCACAAAATTATCAAGTTTTTCAGAATCAATAAGTAGAACCATTGTCTATTGATCTTACAGAACAAACTACGTATTGTTGCACCATCATCAGTATTAATTAATCTTATGATATAATATTTAAGTATCCCTACTAATTCTGTGCCTGAAATACAGATTATGTATTACATTTTCATACTATTTTATATGAAACGAACAAATATGTATTAAAAATAAGATTCTTGGATAGGATAGCAACATTGAAACCCAGAAAAGCATTTTGTTCCAATATTGAGATTATAACTCACAAGAATCCCTGACACTTTTCATGTCTTAAGCTCTTTGCAAACAGTGTGTAGTCCATGGAAGGTATTAAGATCGACAACTTAGATAATTTTAAACCAGGTTACCAGAAGGCAGAAACTGAAGAGCAATTTAGAATATTATAGAAACTAAAGACTTGTGGGTCATGAGTGAGTTTGTGATAAAGGCATTTATACTTTCTGAGAAACATCAAGTAATTTCCATCACTCTCATCAAATGACCTTTAGCATTAACAATCGCTTCAAAAGCAAGATGATAACTTATAAGTCATATGAAAAGCAAACTCCAATCCCCAAAACCTAATCTGCACAAATTCAGTTGAATGATCTAACTATATGGAGCAACACATATCTTAAAAAACCACACCTGTTTTCTATATCATTCCCTCCAGCAGGAAGAGCAAATGGCTGTAGCACTTGAGGGAGAGCGACATCTTTATGAGGAATGAATCCAACATCATAGCTGGGGGAGCACACCGCTCGAATGGAATTCTTCACAAGAAACTCAAGTCCTTCTGTTGCCCTCACACCAACATCATGACAAGTGACAAAGAAGTGATCAGCACCCAAGGTTCTATTCCAATAAGGATACTTGGATATCAAGCTCTCCACATAATTTTGCACAATTATAGTCATATTCTCATAACTCGTGCCCTGCATAACACACAAACATGAGACCACATTCCACCTAGATGCAGTCACTTAACCATCCAATCCAAATTGAACGTTGTCAATCTTTCCTTTTTATTCATCATTTATCTTATACTTTCGGGTTTGAGCTTAACTAAACCCGAAAGGGTTGCCTCCACTTATAATATACTATTATGGCCATATCAATAGTTAACATGGAATTCCAACACACACACACCTCACACCGAGGACTGCAGTATCTCGAGCGTGGAGTTTGCAGGACTAGACATTTGCAGATCGTCCGATGAATCCGATAAACAATTATTAGGATACACTCTGGTTCCATCTTAAAATTTTGGGTCAAACTTAACCCAACCCAAAAGCTAGCTAGCTCGTGAGAGTTACCCTCACTTATATTCACTATTGTGCCATATCACTAGTTAATGTAGGATCTCCAACAATTTCCTTTTAAACTAAGAATCCACATTTACTACTCACTAGTAATGCATGCATCTAACATTCTACCATTCTCCCCAGATCTCAACAAGATAGAATGCAGTAAGGGGAAAAAAATACCTTGCCACGCATCTTGTGACACGAGATGGGAATGAAGAAGAGGTGTGCCTCATCGGGATTTTCGGTGCGGAAGCGACTGTCTCTGATATTCTGGAAGAAATAGCCTTCACTGGCATACTTTCCGGTGAGCTTCCTCGGCGTCTGGTAGAACGTGTTGGGATCCCCATCTGGATATATATAAACCTTGAACTTCTTCTCCATTTCCTCATAGTTCAGCTTGAACACGCGCGGCGAGTGGTACGTGTCCGGAACCTCTTCTTCTCCTCCTCCCTCCTCTTCTTTCTCGGTTCTCGGCGCGTCGTTGAGGTTCTCGACCGAGAGGTTGGTAACCTAGAGCAAAAGGGTAATCGAGAAAACAGTGAAAAAATGAGAAATTTCGAAATGGGGTTGGGAGAAAAATGAGAAATTTGGTACCTGGGGCGTTGGGGTGGAGTATTTGAGGGAAAGGTAGGTGAAAGATAAAAGTGTAAGGACTGCGAGGAAGAGGAGTGAGCCTCGCAGAGAGAAGAAACCTTGCTTCCCGGTCATCATCACCGTTGGATTCACGCGTGGTGTATGTATATGTATAAGCTTTGATTTTGATCTGCGATTTGAAGGGTGGTTCGATTCGATTAGAGTGAAGAAGCAGATTGAGATGATGGGTTCGTTGTTAACTGGGAAATCTGTGATGTGAGGCTTGGAACCTTCCTTACTCGTAGTACTACCATTTTGTTATGCTAATGCTGCGCTGGCTCTGCCTACTTTCATTTTCTGTTTTTAGAGGTTACATTTCGGTTAATTCTGTAACACTAGCTTATTATACTTCTAGGAAGTTAATTTTTATGTACGGATGAATTTTTAACCAATTAGAATTTTATTTTAATTATAAATTTTAGTATTAAATACATGTTTAAGATTATGATAAATGATCCAATTTTGTTTTATTCTTATTAAATTTTTTAGTTATTTTTTGATTGTCCAAATATTTAAATTTTTAGTTTGATACCTTAATTAAATAATGATGTGTTATCTTATAAATTGATCTTTTCAACATTATCAATGATTATAATAATGTCATGTCATTACTTAATGATATTGATTTGAATTAAAATCAATGATTTTGTTTTGTTTTATTTTATTCTTATTAAATTTTTTGTTGTATTTGATTATCATGTTATTTTATGAATTAATCTTTTTAATATTATCAATGGTTGTAACAATATCATTTCATGACTTAATTAATAATATTGATTTAAAACAAAAGTTTTAACATATAAATGATTCACAACAATAAAAAATTTATTAGGGATCCAAAATAAAATTCTAGTCATTTATAATGTTAAACATATTTAAGTTTTTTTTTATCAGACAAAAAAAAAACAGTTATTATATTGAGAATATAAACAGGTATAAGATATACCCAACCTTCTGCATCACCCCTTCCTATCCGAAACCAAGGCACTGCAGGGGATGCAAAATCAACATACCAACATGGGTTACACCATATTTGACATTAACATTGTAAATATTAAGTAACCATCAAGACTAAAAAAATCCCACTTATCCCAAAAAGTTAAAGACAACTAATATAATCCGAGCTAAAAGTATACAGACAAGACCAACAACATAATGACCTTGCACTGTAAAACAGCTTACTGCCACCAACAAATTCTGTTATCACCGATGCCATGATCACAAAATAGCTTAGTCCCTGTCATAAGCCTGACCGCCCCTGATACATACGGAAAAATTAGAGGCCCATAGTACAAGAGGTACTTCGAATTCCTGCTTATAACCTTTAATTCACGACCAAGATTGAAATAAAATATGCTGAATTGTGGCATCTTTGTCCAACCTTTTCCCTTGGAAAATTGATTGATTCCTGCAGTTCCATACAACCCAAACTATAGCACACCACAGATATCTCCACCACGCATTCATCTTCACCGAATTATTTACCAACACATGTTGCCAATAGTGATGTTAGCTATGTGAGGTAGAGCCGAAGATAATGACATCCCATTCAAGAATTTTTTTTCAAATATCATCTGTGTTTACATGAAAATAAGACATAATTTACATTTTCCTCAACTTCCCTACAATAAGTGCACAAAGATTCATTTTCCCACGTCAATATTAAAGTCTAAATTTTATATTGAAACATATTTGATTTTAAAAAGTTATTTGTTGATTCAAGCATGCATGGAAATTTTACGTACATTATTATTTGATATTTAATTATTACTCATTTACTCTGCTGCCTGTAATTGTCACTTTTTTTAATTTATAATTAACTAGTATAAGATTATTTTAACTTATTAATTAGAAGATACAAGTGATATGTATAAAATTTTATTAAATTCCAACGAAGGATATTCTCTTCTTCTAGATTTGCCTTTTAACAAAAAACATATATACCGAGCTTGGTGTTAATTTTTATTTTTTGCCATCTCGGGTGGATAGGTAGAGAAAGGTGTATTCACATAATCACATTTGAATAAATAAATATATGAAATTTCAAGTCATTATAATTCATGTTAAAATTCATTAAATATATAATTACGTTAAATATTTTAAAAAGAGAAATTTTATGTTTATAATAATAATTTTCAGCTCAAACAAAAATAGATGATACATGTTTAGAAAAAAAAAACACGTGTTAACACAAAAAGAGTTGAGTTGCATGCACTTAGCCATTTTTTAGGGGACACGTATTAATTAAGTCATTAACCCAAGAATAGAAGGTGAAAAATGAAAATTAAAAAATAACATGTACATGATGTTAGAAGCGGCCCCTAGCCTTAATGTCATAGTAGTTAGATGTTAATAGTTAGATAGTGCTCATATTTTTTTTTTAAATAGCTTCCACATAATTTCCTCCAATTTTATTCATGTTGGGTTTTGCTTTAAATGTGGGGATATTGGGCATCTTTGAAAATAATTAATGCTTCTGGTTTTGCAATCTAGGGTGCCGAGTCTCTGACGATGCAAATTAACACCTCCGCAACTTTGATGGCGAAAAGAAATGTAGTAACAATTTTAAAAATTGCAAGGTACATATGAGGCATCTTTTAAAACTACAATAATAATTTCATTGAGGGATTGATACAGTATAATAACAACATTAACTACACATTTAACTCAAATTAATTACAACAACACATTTAATTCAAATTAATTGGGATCAATATCATTGTGGAGTTGATAAATAAAAAGAAACTTGGTTTAACCACCAAGCACTATAAAAAGGATCCAAGCTATACACAAAAATTGAAATCATCAGTAAAATGGCAAGGAAAAAGGAATAAGCACATTGATCCTAATCAGCATCATAATGTTTTAACCAATGAATCTGGTATAAATTACTCTTTGAAGCACTAACTGGGTACAATTAGCTATTCAGTACTACGTGATCATTCTCTTTATTAACCTCTACGGACGGCAATAGAAAAGTGGACAACCCGCATGTGGATTGCATAAAAACTTTTCCATGCGTAAAATGCTAAAATGGAAATACAACATATGGGGGGAACAAATTAAAACGAAGTCTTCAAATAGATGCAGCTCATGTAACATTAGTAATACAAGTTTTTAAACACCAAGAGACGAGTCCATGCACTCCATATGCATGTTCAACGTACGTACTTTTAAATAAGCCTTAAAAAAACGTACTTTTAAATAAGCCTAAAAAAAACGTACTTTTAAATAAGTAACCCCCATTATATTTTTTGCATCAAAACATACCTTTGGGTGTCTTTAGAATGGCCGGTAACCCAAACATGGGAAAGAGACATCAGGCAAAACTTATAGGAAAAAAGGGCATACTCCATTTATCATGTAAAGAACAAACTGGTTGCTTCCTAGTTCAGCTTCAACCTCATTTAGGAATATATTTCCAAAACTAACTCAAAGTGGACTTGTGATCGATATCAGTGGCAGACCATCGGTAAAATGTTTAAGGAGAATTGATCACTAAATACTACTCCATATTGGTTTAATTAAAATCCATATATTAATTAATGTAGATAATTTTATCAGTTTCAAAATAACATCAATGCAAAGTACGTAGCAATAAGAAAAATATGCCTGAAACAAAATAAGCTTCTAGGCTATATAAGATGGATTTATGAGAAAACTGATGAATGTGTTGATACTTGAAGTGTCTTCTGATTATTAGAAGCAAATGAGCTCTGTAACTAAATAACAAAATGAGCATTTAATAATGGCGATTGTCTGTGGATTTTATTATTTTTTAAGATTTGGATCCTCTTATATTATAGAGTAACAGGATATGATTATGTCGAAGAAAAAAAAATTTAGCTTTTATCAAATAAAAACTTATCATGACAGTTTTAGAACCCGCAAATTATACTTGTAATGCATAAAAAAAAAACGTCTTTTTCTCTCTCTAGCATATAGAGGGTTCAAATTCGTGGTGGAGCTTAGTTAATGAAATCCGTAGTCTCAATGGGAGTGATTGGCAAATCCTGATTCATCAAGTGTATAGGGAGGCTAATTCGTGTGCTGATGCGCTAGCTAACGAATTTGATGTTCAAATTTCATCAAGTTATGCAAGAGGAGGATTTCGTGATTTTTTTTATAGCATAGTTCAGTTCTCTTGCATAATTTTTCCTTTAGAAAATATTTTTTATCAAACATATAGAGAGAAGTAAAAGAAAAAAAATAAAAAAATATGATAGAATTTATGACGTAATAGAAAAATAAAAATATATAAAAATAATAAATATTAATGAGATATTTAAAATAAAAGATGATTTATTACTTTTCTTATGTTTAATAGAGTTTCTACTCCTAGAATAGTTTCCTTGTAGTTCCTTTCTTTAGGCTTTTGGGTCCATTAATTCCCCGAAAAATCCTATTATGAGTTTTTTTAACAGCGGTCTCATGGTCTAGAGAAAATTGGGTACATGACATGAGGCCCAAATACAACAAGACCCAATCCAAACAGTTTTTTGGAGCAATACAAACAGTATTTTTTTGGAGCAATCCAAACAGGTATTCCAGAGTAGGCTATTGATAAATGTACCTCCACCAATTACTCTACTATTTTTTTGGTATAATGACAACTATTCTATTAAAAAAACTTGATTTTAATTTTTTTTATTTTTAGTTTAATTTAAACAAACTTATCCATTAATCCTTTTTTAGCCTTACAATTAATAATGAGGTGTCACATAAGGTAGTTTTAAGTGAAACTAAACTCAAATATCTTAAATAAAATATGAGATTTAAGTCTTGTAACTAAAAATGGTAATTAATAGAAGAAAAACCACTAAAATAACGTGTTGACCTCTTTCAAAAAACAATTTTTTTTTCTATCCTTCATATTTATTTTCATTTTAATCCAAACACATAAAAGTGTGCATTTAGATTGAAATAATTTTTTATATTATAATCTATTTTAAATTTTATTTTATATTATTTGGTAATGTTGA
>PYAF01005594.1:2815494-2876645 GCA_007407185.1 Glycine tomentella
GCGAGAGCAACAGTGGCAACAAACTCATTCTTTTGTGGATGCAACAGTAAAAGCAGCCACACCAGATGTAGGTAAAAGCTGCATGAGTGAAGAATGTCCAAGCGAGATTGAGACTGGCATTTTAAGGTGTTCAGACTCGGTAAACCGCCAGATTAGTCAAGGTTCTTCTTTGTTCAAAGGGAATGGTTCCACTCGTAAGATAAGTCAAGGTTCTTCTTTGTTCAAAGGGAATGATTCCACTCACAAGATTAGAAGCAAAAGAGAGTTTAGAAGCAATGATGAAAACAACTTTATCATGCCATCATCATTACAACGCGATAGAAGAGTCGCAAGGAAATCTGATCCACCTAAAATAGTGAGGGGTGTGAGGCCAACACCAAGGCCAGTCACTGCTAATCCAGCCCCAGTGTCTCACAAGAGAGCTAGCACAAGCAGAGATCAGATTCAAGGAATCAAAGAGAGGGACACTAAGAAGAAAATTTGGTCAAGATAGTAGATCCAACTTCAAAAAAAAGGGGCTGCTCGCTCCTGTAACAATTCATATTGAATATTGTTTGTGTGTAGTTTTTATAATATAGAATTCCAACTATTGTAGTCAAAAGCTGGAGTTGCAAATGAAGTTTTCTGTTTAGAAAATACAGTGTATGAAATCATTGTTATCATTATTATTATTATTTTGTACCAAAATTAATTTACTCATGATAATTTTGTCATATGAGACGATCAATTATAGTGAATACCTCCCGAAGCAACAACAGGCAAAATACCTGGTATGGCTCTTCAGCATAATTTAGCATACATTCACTCTTTTCCTTAAAACTACTTAAGAGACAAATAAAAACATAAATTAAACTCTTTTAAGGGTAGTGTTAATTACACCTTGCTAAAAACATATTGATTATGTTCCCTATAAACAACAACTCTATCTTTCATAATAATGAGTGTCTTTTCTATTAATTTCTTTATCTCCTTCCTCACCATTCACATTCTCACATTCCAGAACTTCATCAAAATTAGGATCGATAGAGGACGCAACAACATTTTTACTAGTTGCATAATTATTTTCAAACAGTTGACTCCATAATTCATAAAGTAAAGGATCTATTGATTTATTACGAATCTTTTAACCTCAAGTTCCTTCTACCAAAAAATGGATAATTAATCATTAAACTAAATCTTATAATGAATTACTATATTATAAATTAACTATAACACTATATGTAATAAATTAACCTTGATTTTTTTGTGTCATCGCTCGTTTGAACCACTAAACTTTCTTGTAGTAGGATCTCACCCTAAGTCAGTTTCCCCAAACTTCAAAAATTTCCAAATGTGCAATCTCTCTTCATATAATCATACTTGTTCTTCAATGTTTTGTAAAGACATTTGTGGTTGATGATGACTTCAAATTATTGATTAAATGTTACACGCCCATTCTTCCTAATGAATTTGATGCAAAGCTCACACAAAAAACTTTCATACTCATCGGTCCATTTAAAATTGACCACTTCCTCCGTATTATCATTAGTTGAAATCATCTTACAAATTTATCAAAAAAAATAATGAATGAATTGAAGTAAGAAATAAAATAAAATATAAAAAAAACTTAATTGTGTATCATAGTTAAAAATAGAATAGGAGAACAATTTCATCATCAAGTACTAGAAATTTTTTAAGAGCAAATAAAATTTTATTATGCACATAAAAAATCCAACACAACAAGCGTTAAGAACTAAATGTTAATAGATAATACAAAGACATAAAGCATGACTCTATTTTTTCTCGGACAAAAAAGATTATCATTACAAGACATAATGCATGTCAACCAAATTACAAAAATATTGCCTTACAAAAAGGATGAATTATCCTACACCACTAAATTCATAACTTACTAAAAACAATAAATCTAAGCAAACAATACTCTCACTAAAAGCAACCTCTATCACATTATAATACAAGAGCACATTAGTAATTAATTTATAAAAGTTTGAACAATTGCAAAAAAATAATCAAGAATAAACGATGAATGGTAAAAAGAATCTATCAAAGCACAATCATAATCAACTCATATGTTTCTTTTTTATTGTTTTTCTTTTGTTACTCATCCATATTGTGAAATTTCATAATCAAAATATTATAAAGAGAACCTATCAAAACATTATTTGGGGAGTGAAAGAAAATAGAAAATATCATTACTTGGAGAAAAAATGTTAATGTGCATGTTGTGAAACAAAATGAGGGATCTGCAGGTTAGAGGAACAAAGGAGACAATAAATATATGAATGAGTAAAAAAATAATAAAAATCTGATTTATTTAAAAAGGATAAGCATAAAATTTGAAAAATAAATTAAGGATAAAAAAGAAAGAAAATCCATAAAGCTAAAAGTTAGTGTTTTAAAAAATGTTATTTTAAGTAGCATTTCAAAAAATCCTAGAAATTATTGAGAAGGTACTTAAAAAAGTTTGTTTACCAAATAGTCAGAGTTTTTTAACAATTAAAAGAAGTTATAAGCTAAATGAAAATGTTTTGTTGAGTACAACCTAAAAAACTATTAAAAAACTTATTTACTAAACAATCAAACAAGTTTTTAATTGAAATGTCGTACCTGTTCTATATTTTTATTCTTTGTAATTTTACTTTTATATATATATATATATGTCTTCTTTTTATGTGTTGATTATACACCATATGTAAAGTTTTCTAACCAAATGAAATACAAGTGTAATTGATGTTAGCTTTTAGGAAGTTTAGTATAATAATTTTTATAATTAATTTAAACTAGAATGCTGGAATTCCTTAAGAATCGGTTGTTGCCCATAGTTTGTGGGTGGCATGGATACCAGATTAGAGATGTGATTGGAGGTGTGTGTGTTTGCTTTTCTATTGGTAGACTGATGTTACTTCTCAGAAATACACCTTTTTTTTTTTTTATTGATGTTACTTCTCACAAAACGTGTTAACCAAAAGTATTAAACCCAAAATTAAACAATATTTTTTTCCGTGTAAACCAATTTATTTAATTTTACAAAAACATGATGTTTCTGCCAACCCTACCATGCAGAAGCAGATTGTTCAAACACGATTCATTTTATTATCTAAAATAAAATATTCAAATTTAGTGACACTAAAGGCTGTAGAAAGATAAAACAAATCATTAAGAGACACTTTCAAGACATATTTTTCACCATAATTAAAAGATTTATTTATGTTCAAGAGGATTACCATAACTACTTAAGAAGCATATCTATTATAT
Source organism: Glycine tomentella (assembly GCA_007407185.1). NCBI lineage: Eukaryota > Viridiplantae > Streptophyta > Magnoliopsida > Fabales > Fabaceae > Glycine > Glycine tomentella. The sequence continues at coordinate 2,818,750 of PYAF01005594.1, forward strand.
GATTTCTTATAAGTTGACCGTGTTAATTTTTTAGATATTGATAATATGCATAGAAATTAAACCCATAAATTAAAATAAAATAAATTATTTAAACACCTTTCAAGAGAAGAGAATGTGATGTACTCCTAAAAGTTAATTTATAACAGAAGATATAACTATCCTCTAAAAAAAACAGAAGATATAACTATAGTTAAGGAATCAAGTTTATGTCTTAAACCCTATTTCTTTGTCAAATAAATGTGAAGCTTATCATTTTTCTTAGAGAAAATAGTATATGCACGAGTAGTATAAAAGAAATCATATACTGCACTATCTTTATTGGTTGATCATATATCTTAAAAATCATAATTTTTATTAGTTGATAATATAATATGTTTTAATTAAAGTCTTTCTTCTTATGTTGTTTATTTAAGGTTTAGTTTTTTTTATGGATAATCTCCCACCCCACCTCTAAATACATGACCTAGTTGATTTTTTGCCAAATTATTAATCTGGCCGAGTTACCAAACCATTGGTAAAAAATGATAAAATTAACTGGTCTAACATGCTAGTTAAAGTATTTAGCTGACATCAGTCAAATCAACAGATCCAACCTAAGTTTGAAACTATAGCATATAGATGTTAATTATAAATGTTTTAACTTGTCGGTGCAATGAATGAGTCCCCCTATCATGTTTAGTTTTTCCTTGAGACTTCAAGGATCCGACAAAACAGAGATCACAGTACGTATACGTATATGTGACTATGTGTGTGAATGTATATATGCATATCATTGCCAAGCGAGAAGTGCATCATAGATCATACACAAGCCATACATGGCATCAGCCTAAAAGAAGCACTCTTCTTCCCTCGGATAAGTTGTTTGTATGGATATATGGGGAACAGTGAGGGGGACAAAAATTACGTATCTACTAGAATTAGCACTTCATAGTTCAAAGGAAATTTTAGAGAAAATTAAAATACATTTTAAGGTACGTATACAAATGTCAAGTGTTGAACCTAAAGCTTCTCCTGTTATCAGCTACATACATATATGTCTTTATCGCAGTCACCTTCCTAAAAACGATAATAATGCGCGCTTTCGTCTCCGTCACCATTTTTGTTTTCTTCTGCTCTTTTTGGCCACCGATTTTGAATTGAGAGGATTCGAACCCAACACCATTCACCAGCCACCCCCATCATTTCACTTCTTGTCCCTTTCATTTCTTCATATATTTATCATTCTTTTCATTCTCCCAATTTCTCTTCTCCTCTTTCCTTTCCTTTTCTTATTCTTCTCCTTTCAACATTTTCTGTCTAACGTAATTGTTTAAACTTTCAAGGCTAGAACGTGTTAATCCTGACCCAAACTCGATATTTTGAGACCGTTCGTTGATTTTAATTTTATTTGGTTTGGACTTGACCCGGCCCATAATTAATGTCTAGATTGGTGAGTGGGTAGGTAGAATGAATTGACTTGATTTTTTAACAGAGGGGATGAATTTAGATATAGTATTATCTAAGCTAAAATAATATTAATTATAAGAAGAAAAAAATAACAAAAATAATCTAATTACAATTCTTTATGTATGGTTAATTTACTAACCTTTGAAATAATTATTTTAAAAATCATTCCCATAATTTCATTAATTGATAATATAATTTTTTATATTGACATAGATTATAAAATAATAGATATTTTATAATAATATGTAACTGTAAACATCATAAATTGATATAAATATTAGGGAAAAGTTTGGTAGGTACCAAAATATATGTATGATATAATGTGAAAAGAAAAGAGTGAAGAAAATAAATGAGTACTAATGAAGTATATATTTATAGAACTTTGTCTTTTTATTGAGTAGATCCACTCAATCTACTTGATTGATTAACTTCAATGATGAAAGGATATATGAGATTGACATGTGGTTGAAAATGAATGGTTTAAAAAGAAAAGTTGATGAGTTTGAATTCCTTTTATTGACATTTTTAATAAAAATTAATAAATTAACATTTATTAATAAAAAAATCCATTTAATGTAATTCAAAGTAGCTTTTAAATACCAAAAGTTTCAAATAAAAACAAAACCAAAAGCTTGAAACTAGCTAGATTGCTATATAAGAATAAAGAATAAAGCCTGCAATTAGCTAGTAGAGACCAACTATTTAACTTGAGTCATCCCACGAGGTTGTTATAATTTAAATTTAAGTTACTGATAATTTTTTAGTTTGTTATTCATTTATATATATATATTGTACACTCATCATTACTACTGAATAAAATTCTAATTATTTTTTTTAATATATATTGTGTCGTAGAATCAGAAGTTTAACAATTAAATTAATCTTTTTTTTTCTTTTGTTTCCTCGTGGTCATCTACCATTGCTTTCAATCTACCCATTAAACTTAGTCTTTTTAATTACCAAATGACTTATTTCCTTGAAGCCAAAACTTCTTGGTAGTTATATAACGAGATCACATCATGTCCTTCATCCAAAATTATTCATGATAATTAAGCCTTCTTACTTCTGTCTTTTTAGGTGGTTAAGTTATTTTGCTTCTATCTTCCATGTGGTTAAGTTATTTTTTGTTTTGCTTTTGCCTTTCAGGTAGTTAGGCCATTTTATTTTTCTTCTGTTTTTTTTAGGTAGTTAAATCCTTTTGCTTATGTCTTTTTTAGTGGTTAAACCCTTTTCTTGTGATTTTGTCTTATGATGGTTAAGTCCTTTTTTTGTTTGTCTAATGGTGGTTAAACCTTTTTGTTTCTGTCTTATGGTGGTTAAGCCTTTTTGCTTATCTTAAGAGATTAAAACTTGTATTATGACATGTGTTTAATTGTTACGTTTGTATTTGTTGGCTTTAATCGATGTGTGAACCTTCACACCAAAGATTTTACATTTTCACGTCACAAATTTTTCTGATGAATAAGATTGACGTTGTCTTAGCTATACCATCTTGCGAGGACATGTTAGATTATTGATATAATAGAACAATTTGTTGCAAGTTGTTATAATTTAAATTCAAGTTATAAATAATTTAATAGATAATTTTGAGTTATTATTTTTTGTAATATATATATGTATATATTATACACTCACAATTAGTAATGAATAAAATTTTAATTTTTTATCATTTCAATAGTATGTACATGATGCTCATGAAAAACCATTCATATTAGACAAATTGTACATTAATGGGTACAACTTTTTTTCTTTTTACATACACAACGTTATATAATAGAGAAAGATAGAAATGGATGGGATAAGATAACTGATGTGATGAAGACAAATAAAAAATTATTGTAAAAAATATTGTATGCTTTTTTTATAAACAAATGATCTATTGATATTAATATTATTTAAAGCATATGCAGATGAGAAGGTAAAAAAAATGCAGATGGGAATATATACTTTTGGATAGTTCAAATGGTGATGAAAACCTTATTGAAAACTAACTAATTAAGACCCCATATAATATTAGCAAATGATCTAGAAAATTTCTTGGTTTTTTGTAAATATGGTATATTTTATGTTTCTGGTCTTACGTATATGATAAGCATGAGTTGATTTAGCAGGGGAAATTATTGAGTATCGAGTGATGAATGATGTTGGGGCCAGACGTTTCGGGGTAGGATAAGGAAGAGAATGATGAAAAGGCAGTGTATAGCTAGTTTTTTTTCTTCTCATGTACATGTCATGAGCTTCTTGCACTTGTAAGTTGTAAAATGAGAGTTTGCCACACACAGAAGTCCAGAAAAAGTGTCTCTCTCCAACTTTATCACGTTAATCACGCAGTTTCATATTTTCTTTATTTCCCAACTCATCCCTGCTCTTCCTCTTCCGATTCTCTCATTCTCTTGCCGTGACTGGTGAGCTACAGAACTCCCATAGAAAATCATCATACTTAGGATAAAGATTTATTGAAATTATAACATTGACTTGGTGATTTTAGAAAGAAAAAAGAAGTCTGAGTTCAAATTCCTTTAAAAAATAATAAACTAATTACTATCTATCGATATAGAAATGATAAAAGTTTATAATACACTTAGAGAAAAATTAATGATTGATATTTTTTTTTTATATTTTGAAATAATTGATACCTCCTTGCTTTATGCACAGAATGTTTTATTTGGAACAAGCGAATGTATCTGAAAATGAGAAAATGCGACTTATTTGTAAGAATAGAGAAAAATAGAAGAAAGACGATAAAGTAGCCTAATCATACATGTTTTTGTATTTAGATACCTTTTAATCAATTTTGACTCCCAAAATCATGGTAAAATAATATGATTGGATTAGGTTTAATTCTATCAGAGTCACTTTTAAAATAAAATTAAAGGTCAAAGCAATAAATAGTCGCTTTAATTTTTTATTTTTTATTATGATTTTGGAGGCAAAAATTAATTATAAGAGGTACTAAAATACATTAATAGAGATTTTTTTTTTTTGTCCCAAAGTTGATCCTTTGGGCATTAATTAGATGTCTCTTCTTATACTTATTTGAACCTTGTTTATTTTCTTTCGCAAATATTTTTTTTTCCTAGATTAGAGATTACGGGTGTTCCTAATTTATTGGGTTAGAGATTCTTTTCGCTATAATATAATCCAGTTGATACAGGTTATGTTCGACAAAATTAGTTAAAAGTTGGGTGGTAACTAAAAAATGGAAGCGGGTAAAGCTTTTAAGTTAAATGTTTAAGTAACTGAAAAATGAAAAATAACATAAATGACATATTTAAAAAGGTAATAAGAAAATTGAATTAATATTTTAAGGATAAAAAATATAAAAAAGTTAAAAATTAATGTTTTAAAAATAATACTTTAAGTAATGTCTCAAAAAACATTAAAAACTAAAAAAATGTTATTTATTGAATAAATAAACAAAATTTTCAATTAAAAAAAATATAAAACTAATTGAAATGACTTAATGAACATAATCAAAGTCAACATTAAAGTTTTTTAATTAAATCTTTGAAATAAGGTCTTTAAATAAAAGATCTCATTAAAGGTAATCAACTAAATTTTTTGATAGAAAAATTAAATTATCAATAAAATTAATAGACATTTCACAAAATGATAAAAAGAAATACTAAAATCTTTCCAAAGAATAGAAATTTGCCTAAAAGCTCATGTAGTTTTGTTGGGACAAAGGGTTTGCAACAAAAGTGGCGTTTTCTGATTTTATTAAGAGGCAAAGGAATGTTGTTGCCATTAACACGAATACTTGTTATAAGAACTTTATATATATATATATATATATGTATATGATCGAGACACATTGCACATTTCACTAAATAAGTTTTACACAACCGAGGACCGAGGAAGATAGTGCACTTTTGTTTTGGTTTGAAACCAAGATATTGTTGATTGAAAGTTAATAACCAAACTCATAAAATATTAAAATTTATTTAAGAAATTAATATATTTTAACAAATATTTTTTATATATAAGTTAAGGATCGAATCCATAACTATAAGATAAGATACGGCACTTTGCATGCTCACAAATTTACTAATTCTTTAGTCATGATGAGTGGGATAAAGGTGAGGAAGAGCATATAATGCTAAGCTTTTCTGCAATTGTGGGGTCTGAGTCTATTCGCGCGAACAGTGAAAGTGAGGAATCAAGATGACAAGCAAGCAAGAAAAAGCAATGCTCGCTGCTTTGCTCTCTCTCTCTCTCTCTCTCTGTACATGATACAGTATAGCAATGAGAGTTGATGCTCAGTGGCAAATAGCACGGATCATGAAAGGGCTCGCTCTCCAACACTCTAAAAAGCTAAACACAACTTTTATTTATTTTTATGCACCAAAAAAAATTGAACCCTAAGCTTTAGATACCATATTTTTATGTCTATTATTATTCAAACGTTGACAGTGTTTCATTCAAACCACCACTTTATCAGACACCACCAAATCACACCACACTGCCACAATAATTACGAATAGTCTTAGCAACATACTAGTATATGAGAAATTAAGAGAGAGAGAGATAGTGAAGAGGGCTATATAGGGCTTTTGATGCTGCAGGGCTAACAAGAGGTCAAGCAGCGAAAGCTACGGCCAGCCACTGCGTGTTTTGTGTAGCTGAAGAGCCTGAGACTCAGTTCTCTAATAGACACAGATCAGAGGAACACGCTGAGGCAGTGAGTGATGTTGTTTGTTGTGTGAGTTTTCTGGATATATCAACTGAACATAAAACAAATCAAAGATATCATCACATTAAATTCTCCCCTATTTTCAAATACACAACAGGCCAAAAAAATTCCATCACAGATCCCAATGACACATATTCAGGGAAAACGGTAACATTACATAATACGCTTTACAATTAGCCAAAGCTTAATTGAGAATTACTATGCCATTATTAATTAGAGAGGAAACAATAGAATAGAGGCAACTCTCCAATTCATAAAAAATAGTTATAATCCGGCCGACTTAGTTTAAAACATTATGAACAATTGAAGTACATGTGATATAATGATCTATAGAGAGGTGTGATGAATTTCTCAATAATTATTTATAAGAAAAAGTATAGATCACTGAATTATTATTTTTCTTCCATAAACTAAAATTTGTTTAGGAATAATTGAAAATTAGTTTTTGAAGAAGTTAAATAAAAAAATTCAAATTAATTTAATCATGAGCTAATTTTATCAAAATTTATTTTATTTTATCTCTTAATAATCCTAATAGAATCTGAGTGCAAGAAAGGAAGCATCAAAGCCATTGGTTTTGAAATTAAATCACCATTTCCTTTTAAACGTCTCAATGTCTCATTTCTTATGCTTTCCATTCAAGATTAGCACATCTAAAAAATAACCACTGAAAGGGAATGTCGATATTTAAAAGAGTAGACTGTTTTTTTTTTTTTTGAATGACCCGTCATTAATTAATTTTTGAATTGAAAAGAGAGGAAACAGGAGAAGAAAACAGTTATATCGAATCTACAATAATGAAGTAAAGTCATGAAGGGCACAAGGTACCATCCAATAATAATTGAGAAAGTAAGAAGTTAGACAATTAGTTGATGCACATCTAGCTGAAATTGAAGAGTATGTGAACAAATTATGGTCTTAACTTTCTCATCTGTTACATATATGTTCCTTTGAAGCCAACGTAAAGAACAAGAGCGACTGACAGACATAACTACCATATACCTAAAGGAGTTCAAGACAATTTAATTATCAGAGTTGGCCTAATATTAATTAATTTCTTCCAAAAGTTAATAAACAAAAGATCTAGCTAGCTATCACTCTACCTCTTTCTTAGTCCTCTTTATCCTCCTTCCTCGTGCTTTCACATCTTCTAGTTCTAGCTAGTTAGTAGTTAGGGCAAAGAACTATATTGCTGCGGCACATCACCCCAAGCATGGAGACCACCACCACCGCTACTCCAATTGCTTGCATTATCATTATTCCCCGGGCCACCACCACGACTAGCAGGTGTTGGAGTCACTGAGGCATAAGAATTCCCAAAGAACCACTCGGTTGAAGGCGTGTGTGTGTCCCCACTTGGACCATGTTCTTTTCTGGAGTCCCCATCTGGGAAAGTTCCTGGCTTTGAAATCTCAAGGTTCTGAAACAAAATGGGTTGTGGCTTCTGTGTCTGGTTCTCAATCTGGTTAACACCACTATGATCTTTCTGGTTGTTGTCTCCACCAAAGAGCATTGCCAATCGCTGCTGCTGAAGCTTCCAGTGTAAGTCCTGATTTATAGAACTCAAAGACTCAATGGAAGAGGCAAGGCCACTATGAACGTTCAAAGAGCTCATACCTTGGATTGCACCATTGTAAGAAAAAGGGTAATTATAGAGAGCAGCAAAAGAACTTGATGGGGTGGTGGTGGTGCCAGGAGAAGGGTCAAGGTTGAAACATGAAGAAGCACTAGAAGTGTTTTCAAAAGAGGAAAAGTGGTTGTAAGTGGTTGGAGGGTGATGATGATGGTGAAGCCTAGGGAAGGGTAACCCTCCAAGGTGAAAGTCCATGGAAGGAGAAAGAGAATGAAGGAACTTGAGTCCACCAAGTTCTGAAGAGGAGGAACCAGAGTCCTTGGAGTCACATGAAAGCCTTGATGACTTGACCTTCTTGTTCTTTCTGCAACCACCGCCAATAGGGACGCTGCGCAAAGCACCACCTTTTGTCCAGTATCTTCTACATGTCTTGCAGAAATGCCTTGGCTGCGTGAGGCTATAGTTATTGTAGTAGCAGAATTTGGTGTTGGGTGAGTCACATCGTGGACAATTGAGACCTTGCTCTTGGGGCCTTGTGGAGGAGCTTTTTCTGCCACCACCACCGGAACTTTGAGTCTCTTGGTCTTTTGCTGTGGCAGGCTTTGAAGGTGTGTCATCGGGTGACATCGTTTGAGAGAGAGAGGAAAAAGTGGTGAGAGAGGTGAAAGAAAATTTAAGGAGTTTTGGCCTTTTTGGCCTTGTGGGGTGGGAAAGCTAGCTAGTTTCTTCAGTTTTCAGTTTCCTTTTGCAGAGGCAAAGATACTCACCAATTGAATGATTTCATGCATGAGGAAGAGATCGAAGTGGAAGGAAGGAAGGGTCTTGTGTCTTTGATAGGAACCTGTGATCCTCATCAAAGAGGGTGATTGGGAATTAGTAAAATGATGTATGAGGTTGGGTAACTGGTCTTTCTCAGATCTAATGGAATAAAGAAAGCTGTGTCTCTATACACATAATTGTATGGTAGAGAGAGAGAAAGGACACAGATGTCACTAGAATAAACAGTTGATAGTGTAAGATATATATACTAGAGGAGAGAGAAAAGGGCGTGAAGGAAAGGGAGAAGATGATCCAAAACAGTTGTGTCAGTATGAGTGATCTACTACATACTCCAACAAAACTATTAGACTGAGAATCATGTCCTTTTAATATGGTTATTAAATAATGATGGAAGACGTGTATTGGGGTTTGAGGAATGACAAAATGGGTAATCAAGTTTTTAATCATGTATATGTACAGCAAATTAATGTCCAATCCAAATGTAATTACTTTGTATTGCGTAGTAAGAACACGTAACTTTCCCTTCTCAGCTGGGACATGTTTAACAAACTTTTTCGTCATACGTGCAGGTCTTTTTTTTTTTTTTTTTTTTTTTTTTTTTTTTTTTTTTTTTTTTTTTTTTTTTTTTTTTTTTTTTCTCTTTTAAGTTATATATACGTGGATTTTGACACTTGTGTTTGTCTACTATGGTAAAATTCCTAGCCACAAAACATTTTAAGTGGACCAAAATTATGTTGACTTTACTCTTCCAAAATTAAATGCTCTTGCAACTGATTACGTAACCAGCACGTATAAATGTACCAAAAAAGCAGGTGCATCAATAACATGATCTATAGGAATAATTAAGTTCAAGGCATATATTTCAATCTCTTAGCAATCAAGTGTAAGTAACCAATATATTTCTTAAGTAATTAATGAAACCCTCCGGTTATTGTCTTTGAGCATAGAATTAACCACCCTCTAGCCTGCAAATCCAGTGTTGTTTCTTTCATCACAGCAGTTAAGTAAAAATAAATAAATAAAAAATGGAAGCTACGCAACCAACACATAAAAATAAAAATGAGGCTAGGCATAAATGAAGAATATGAAAAGTAAGGGATTTAATAATTAAGATGGTACATGACCTCCAGAGTAGTAATATATAAGAATAGAATATGCATATGTATAAGCTACAATTGGAACCAACTATAGAACAAACAAATGATAGGGGCAGTAGGAGTAGAGAGGATGGAAAGTAGGAGGGAGAAGAGAAGAGAGAGCCGAGTCAGTAAAGGGAAGCATAACAACGTACAGCAGTACAACAGCACTGGGTGCTCTCTGTACACTGCCAACAGCTTGTCCATTTCTTTCTTTGAAACGTCCCTTTTGAACCAAAGATTAACTGCACCTCTCTTACTTTTCCATGAAGAATCCCCAATAAAAGCTCTCACACGTGTAATATATATGCATACTTTCACAGCTAATAGCTATTCCTCTAATAATCTAGCTTATATATCTAAGTAGATTAACATCATTGGCTTGTAGTTAATTGCAGTGAAGTTGTGGTCTATATATTTTGGCCAGCAGCTAGCATATAGCGCTGCTCCATTATCAATGGTATATGTACATCTGGCCCGCCTCTATCCTTTTATGCCACTTAATTGAACAGCAGAATGAGTAAAAGCAGTATATCCCCTTGAAAAGTCTTGTTCGGTTAAAGTAGAAAAGTGATTAAATTGTTTTTTAACTATGTTATTTATATGAAATATTTACAAATTTTATTGTTAATTAATTTACTGAAATATTTGATTGATTATTTTTAGTGAAATTATTTCTTTTCAATCATAATTTTTTATCTATAAGATTAAAATTTGAAATCTTACTTAAAAAATCAAATTCAGTACCATTTGATCTAACGAATTGTTAATGAAAGATGATTAAATTTAATTTATTGAAATCAGATTATGTTATTTATTTTATGTTTTAAAAATTTTAAAGTAGGAAATGAAAATCATAATAATACGAGTACCAATAGAATAGACTATACACAAACACAGACACCTTAGTATCTTTTGCTACACAACCATTAAAAAAGAAAAGAAAAAGAAGAAAGAGAGAGTAACTGATTTCAATTCAATTCAATATCCAGTCTGCTTGACGTCTATTTCTATATTTGAGTCTGACATATGGAAGGAAGTACGATTGTGAAAACCCTAATAACAGCAAAGATACCAATCTATAACAGGACTTTAACGGTCGTGATCAACCATTTACCCTGCTTGTCTTGTTGTAGCTTAGTTGATAGAATGGAATACCTTTCTGGGAATCAGGAGATCTAAAGCATAACGTGCAATACAAAAAAAGAAGATTTACTTTGAGATTACTAAGCCATGCCAGGACACAGCTCTCTGATTGCCGGCTATTCCCAAAGCCAAATACCCTTCTGCAATTATTAATATTAATGGATCATTGATAAAGTAAAAATTAATACTACTATAATAACTTTGAAATACATGTGTACATATAGTATTTATTATATTAACACTGTCTCAGTATGATTTCTAATAATAGCATGCATAGTTTTGAGTCTTGGCATTAAAGATGGTAAATATAGAAACAACAATCACTTGTCATTGTTGTGTTGTAACAAGTGTGATTGATCACACATGCAGCTAGCTAGGTAGCAGCAAGTTAGAGATGGAACCAAACCACCGACCAATTCTTGTGTTGTATGGTTGTGAAGAAACGTGCACGCCGTAGTAGTATTACTAGCTCTACGCACGCTGAAAAAACAGACAGAGAGAGACACGTGAGAGGGGTGGCTGGATTCCCGTGAGACCACCAAACCAAAAACCATAACCCATACATACATTATTACGTACATAGGACTAGGAACAAGGTTTCCTCCAAAACGTTACGTCTCACGAGCTATATCCTCTCGTATAATCTAGCTAACAATTTTTATCGTCTACTCCTTCAGCATTAATTCATATTTTTCAGTCCTTTTTTGGTATAGATAATTTTCATTTATTTGAATATGCTGAGAAAAAACAAAATACAAATAATAAGTTTAATTAGAGGTGGTAAGTAGCTCATAGGTAGAACATACATAAAGCAGGGAAGACTAAATTACAAATATATATTGCATACTAGTACTCTTGTTTCAAAGTTTTTCTTTTCTTTTTAAGTGGCTTTTGGGCTCCACTAAATTATTGAGAGGGCACTTTAGAAAGGACTGTACAATATAATAGTTAAGAATTAACACTTGAGATTACAATTAATTTTAAATTTTATTATATATGTATTTGCTTTTATCACAATTTTTACTTATTGATTTTCTAATTATAATTAATTATCATTAAAATAATATAAAAACACTCATCAGTTTATCTTAGAAAGAAAGATGTTTTTAATTGACTGCCGTATATGAAGATTTAAAACTAAAATTAAGAAATAGTATTTTATTAAAAAATAGTGTAATAAATATTCATTGAATCATTGTAGAAAAAGTATACTGTGATATAACGAGGATAAGAATAACTGATAAAAAAAATTAACATACTAACAGTTAACAAAGTGATGAAGTAATTTTTTTAGAAAGAGGACTAATTTGGCGTTGTCATATAAGCATTTTTGTAACAGTGTTGCCACATGGTAACAGACTAATAGTTAACAAAGCTATGAAGTATTTTTTTTTTTAATATAATGATAAAAATGAAAATTTTAATTATTACGAGAATCATAAAAAAATTACAATAATTTAAAGTGAAAATTGGTATCTTTACGAGAACAGCAAATATTGGATAAAATACGTATGTGTTTTTAATATTATTTTTAATCAGAATTAATTAGAATTTTCATCTTGAGAATACTTTTAATGAAAAATTTTATTATGATAATTAGCAAGATAAAACTTCCTTTTTAATCAGAAAAAAACATCAATAGTGCATAAAAGAAAAAGCTTTCTCTCTGTCAAAAAAAGAAAAGAAACTCTATTTCTCCAAAAATATTTAACCCGATACTGAATTTCGATCAGTATTTTTTAAACACGAGAGTAGACAATTAGAAAATTAAATTTATGTTTAAATATATCTGTATTTTTAGATTAGATAATGGTATGATGAATCTTCACGTGATTTGATTGGAGAAGAGGAGTACTCATCACCTATCTATCTATCTATCTGCAATATGTGAACAAGTTTAGATTGGGTGAACAAGGACAACTCCATGATTCCTCTCTTGTTGGAGGAATTTCACAAGACACCTATTGGGTGACACATTGGTATTACTGTAAAGACTTTGAGCAGAATATGAGAGATTTTTTTTAGAATGGCATGCATGATTAGTGACGTTAAGTGGGCCATAAGCCATTCCTAATACGGGGAAAAAAACTCACCGTATTAGCTGTCATTGCCGGTCTTAAATTCGTGGATAATTCCATCGTCGGTGAATATTATCAACGATTTTGAAAAAATGGGTAATACTGATGACTGTTCATTGTAATTTCTTGGGGGAGTGAAATAAAAATATTAGATTTTCTTTAGTGCAATTTATATCTTTAGTTACTTTAACAAATAATTTTATTACATTTTTTTTAATTTAATAATTAATAAATATATATTATTTTTCAACTAATGTTGTGAATCATAACCATAATTAGTATATATTATTTTATACATATGGAAGGCTCAAGTGAAGAATTCTAACTAACCGAGTGAAATATCATTGGATGACGTGTCATAAAATGTAAACTCTTAAGATATCAATTCTGAAGAATGTTACACTTTATATCATTGATCGTCTCAGAAATTGAACTACCGTATAATGAGATTTTTTTATAGTAATTCAACACTTTCTATTTGAGTGAATAAAAAATCATCTATTTTTAATCCAAATCCGAGATTTTTTTTTTTCAATTTCTTAATGAAGGTGTTAAAAACACTAATTAATATTTATTTTTCTTTTAGCATTACAAATATGAATAAATGCATAAAGGAAAAAAGAAAAGTAAGAGTAGTAAATATAATAAAGGGTACTCGTACTAGCAATACGATACCATTGATTCGTACTTCATTTATTATATCGATGGAAATTAATGTTAACGACAAAATCCAGAAGCATACTTTTCCCTACCCCAAATATTAAGGTTCGTCAAATGAACAATCGCTTTCACTTCTGATACGAAACAAGGGGTTGACTGAATCTGAATGTCATAAAAGAAAATATTACTATAATATAAGAAAAAAGGTAAAATACCTAAGCTGTGTCCTTTAACTTCTCTTTGATGTAATGTATGGTTATTGTTAATATTGTAGACAGCTACGTATACAGAAGCATCAGCAATATTATTATCTGCACTGCAGAAACTCCACTGTCAACTGACGATAGATACTGGTGCTGCCTGAATACGAAGCCGTCTTTGATTCTTATAATATACTCATATCTTAATAAATGAAAATATATCTAATTAATCACTGTGAAAACCGATGAGCGTGCTAGCTTCAGAGCTACTATGTGTCTATGTCCCTATTACTGAATAGTTTCTCCCATATCCAAACCCTCTTCGTGCTTGCTGTTGCTGCTTAATTACCTTTCATATGCTCATGCATGCCACCATTCTACCCTACCCTGCTCACCTTGTCGATCACTATCTTCATTATTTATGATACATGCATTCATACTGTTTTGGACACACATGCACGAGTACTTAGATGCATTTGAAGTCGTGTACTTCATGTCATGCATGCCTCATTCTTCTCTATATATAATTAATATTAGAAAATAAGCTAGCTTACTACCTAGCCTTGATTTTTCTTGAATTTATATTGTTGAATGTTTGAGGTTTATTTGGGAGTTTTGACGATTAAAGTATACTTACTTTTTTTTATCGACCAGATTAAAGTATAAAGTATACTTACTGATAGTAGGTTTATTTGGACACACCTTTTTTTTTTTGGTTTCGTATGGTTTTTTAGTAATATATAGTTAAAACATACTTTTTTTAAAGGCATAGTTAAAACATACTATTTAATAGTAATATTAGTAGGAAAAAAAGTTTAAATGCAATTTTAGTTTCTTTACTTTCACATTTTGTGTAATTTTGATTCCCATATTTTTAATTGAGTGAATTTAGTTCTTAAATTTGATCATATGATGTTAAAATTGGATCCCTAAATTAGAGAGATATCCCAACCATCTCTTGCTTAATTAAAATTGACAGGATGACATAAGTATAAAAAGAATTCAATTCTTTATGAAACTTTTCTAATCATGGACAAATACGATGTGTGCAAGCTAGGGAGTTGAAAATACTCACATAAACTCTCACATGGAATCTATTATTGTTTCTAAATAAAATACTCTAATATCTCAACTGTTGTTTTCAAATTATCAGGTACCTACACATTAGGCTATCGATTAAGTAAAAGATTATTGATATCGGTAAATTTCATTACTATTTAGTACATGTGAGGCTAATAGCTAGAGGCACCCAATTTTAACGTATGATAAAAATTCAAGGAATAAAATCAACCAATTAAAAGTATGTGGATAAAAACTGCATTTGATCCTGATAAAAAAATAATTATATTCAACAAATTTAAGTCTCTTTTAAGAAATTAAAAAATTACAAAAAAGGAATTTATATGTTAAATTTTATTAAAGAAAGCACTAAAAATATATGTATATACTAATTATTAAAGGTATGCTTGAATAAACTTATCTCTAACTACTTATAAAAAAAAGGAAAAATAAAACAAACGTCACTCCATAAATTTAAATTAATTCAAGCATAAGTTAAAAATGAGCTTATAGAAACTAATATGAAACAACTTCTAGCTAATCATAAGTTAATTTTAATTTTTGAAAAAAATTATTATTATTTTTCTTATTTTCTTTTTTCATAAGTATTTACAGAAAAGTTTATCTAAAGCAAATATACTCTAAGTAAACAACAAAAATCTTACTTAGATAAGTATATAGAATTAATGTGATTTTGTCATTTTCAGCAAAAAGGAAAACCGCGAGGTAAAAATCATGATCCTTGTTATCATTTGTCAATATACTTCTAAGAAATTTTTTGTCATCATTTGTGTGAAAGAAAAGATCCTCAACTTATTATCTTAAAAAAAAAAAATCCTCAACTTAAATCTAAAATGAAACACTTGCTAACACGACAAACCTCAATTGAAAGACACTAGCTAATTAACAAGACTATGCTGCACCAGTTTCCATAACGTACAGTTAACGCAAAAAGTTTTTATTTTTTTTCCTTAAAATTTACGGGTATTCTCCCTGCACCAGCTATCAATTATTAAGAGTTTTCTCCCAATATATCACTGCAAAAAAAAACTTCCGGCATTATTAATGATCAAAAGTCGTCGATAATGGCCAAAACACTAATCCATAAAAAAATTTCGGCAGCCAAGAAAAGGCCCCGTCAATAAATTGGTTCTCACCAAACGACCAAAATATGACATTTATAGCCTGATGAACTGTCGGTATTTACTATCAAATTAAGTGGAACTGTCAGTAATTATCAATAGTTAGACAGTAAGTAAAAACATAGAAACTCATAAAAGCTTTTACCTACTGATGTTTTAATTATCAGTAACAACAGAAGTTTTTTACCAAGTTCATAAAAAGTTACTATATAAAAGGTTTTAATTCAAATAAAAATGAAATGAAAGTCATGTTTTGTGTTTTTTAATTAAATAATTTAAATTTAAATTCTAATCTTGAAAATGAAATAAATCATATTATAAAAAATAATTATTTGAATGTGTTTATGATTTTTAATAAAGATCACCATTGTTATTTATGAATGTTTTATACTAATAATTCTCATATTGTTTGCAATAATTTTCTTTTAAGTGTTTATATATCAAACTTGATATCTTTTAAGATGAGTAAGAAGAGATGAAAATCTCACAACTTAGAACATGAACCATGACAAAATGATAACATGAACAAAATGTTAAAGAAAATAAAATAAAAAGACAGGAAAGGAAGAAGATGTCACACTTTATGAAAAGTGATAAGTTCCGTGGGGATTCGTTACAAAAATTATAGATATATTTGATATTAAAAAAAAAAAGAACTTTCTCTCACACACTTTTTAAAGTGTAAAATTTTTATTCAATTCAAATGTGAGTACATAAAACAAAAGAGAGACTATTTATAGCCAACAAGTGGTGTCTCTTTATTCTTTCTTTTCAATGTGAAACTTTTCAGTCACATATTTCTTATTCAAAATTACATTAAAATAAACCTAATTTGTGTTGAACTTCATGTCTAATTTTTATCATCATAGATGTAGAGATTAGAAATACAAATTGTAGAAAATCTTTAAAGCTTTCAAATGCATCAAAGAAAATCTAAAAGAGACATCTAGAACTCAAATTATATTCAAAACATTAAAATAATCTAGACTCATCACTTATTGATCTTTGGACTTTTAGCTCATTTCTCTTGTTCCTCGTCACAAATTCATCTATTTAGCTCTCCTTTGTGCTTGTGATAATGGATTGTGAAAACTTTTTTCTTTATAAACTCCACTTAAAGACCTACATTACACGAAGGTCATAAAATAAATATTTTCTTGTTAAAATGGTAATTATTACTTGTAATGAAATTATTATATTTTATATGAAATAAACATACTACATTATTATATATAATTAATACGTTATGTAAATTTTAAATTACATATATACACACAATAAATAAATATTTTTTTAAACATATACTCTAGCCATTTTTTTAAAAAAAACTTTAAATGTATCGTATTTACAATAATAAAATTTGTTAAAAATAAATTAAATCTGTTTGTAAAGTGTTTATTTTATCCCATTATATATCTCATCCTTTGATGATCCACCCACATCCATTTTGGCACCAATCATTCGCAAGAATTAGGATTGCAAGTTAGCAGCAGATTCGGTTCGGGGGTGCACTGGCCCATGCGGTAGTGCAACTGATGGACTTCTCACCTTTTTTGAAAATCGACTGAATCTGACGTGGGCCAATGACGCCTTTGTAATTAGACTTTCAATCGACAAGAGCAATTTTCTTCATGCATCTAGTATATTTCTTTATACATCCAATAATAAAAGAAAATATTGTCAATCAAATATTATATTAAAAATATACTTTATAAAATAATTTAACAATAATGGCTCCTGCAGGTCTCAAATATGTGACCTTCACGTTATTAGCACAATGCTTTAATCAATAGAACTAATAGATCAATTATATTAAAAATAATTGATATTGTTATCTATAGCACTAAAATTTCTAATTTCTATTTAATACACATGTAAGTTTACCTAATAAATTTTGTAACAATTAATTTTGATCTAATACTGTATTTCTTTACATATATAAATTTTTGTTAAATCTATGATTTTTATTTACAATTTATATATGTAAAAAAATATTATTAGATCAAAATTAATTGTTATAAAATTTATTATGTAAATTTATATGTGTATTAAATATACATTAAAAATTTTAATGTTTTATATAACGATATTAATTATTTTAACATAATTGATTTATTAACTGAGTTGGTTAGAGCGTCGTGCTAATAATGAGAAGGTCAGAGGTGCATGACAATCCATATGAACCTTAAGAATTGGTAATCTGTATGGATTTTATGGAAGGGTATTTTCAATTTTTCTTCTTACTACTAGGTGCAGGAAGAAATTTGATGGGTGCAGGCAGAAAATGTCTCCACAACAACATTAGGGATAACCCAATGACACATGACCTATTTTTTTTCGTCGAAAACTCATTTTTGGTCTGCCACATTTCTACGTGTTTGTGATTTTATATTAATTCCTCTTCTTGAAGAAAAAAGTTGTATTGGGATAGAGGTTGAAGTTAATTAAGTTTATTTTTATCACAAAATATCAATTGCTAGTAGACAGTGGGAACACATTTTTTTTTTATAGTATGTGGGCATTGTATCGGGTTAATGATTAAGGGTAAAGCAAAATGACTCGAATGTTGCATGTAAAATGGGTAGTAAATGGGTTGGATCAAATTGGTCAAATGTTGACTAATTAAATGTTGGACCTTTCAGAAGTGTAAGTATGAATATTGTAAAACATTTTTTCTTCTCTGTTTCCTCTAATGATTTTTTTTCTTTGTTATGAAATTTTTTATAACTAAAATAAAATAATATATAATAATAATAAATACAAAAAAGTACTGTAACAAATTAGGTCATTACAGTAATTAAGTATAGTAAAATACGATGATGTATCTAATTAATTGTGATGACTCCATTTGTTTTCATATAAAGGTTTAACAGAAGTGGGACAACATCACCTATTGGCATTTTGATAGCAAAATAATGCTCATTAACTACTATCTTAACTCATGAATATCCACCGTCCATTATGTATGTTACAGTTAGACTAGGAAAATGAGTTAACTAACGAAGACAGTTTGATAGCAAAATGCTCATTAACTAACGAAGACTAGGAAAATCATTGATCCAAAAAACACGTGTATAAAGAGTGTGTTTAAAACAAAGTCCATTATGTATGTTTACACATAAGCAATTAGTTGAAGCTTCTGCATCAAGTCTGGATGGACAATAAATCAAACATGTGGAGAAACGCTAATGTGTTTAGCTTTTGTATCAACGTGGCTTCAAAACGCGAATCCAAACATAGCATAACATGGTTTCACATTGTAGCTACCTATTTGTGAATTAGAATTCTTATTAGAAAAAAGTTACATCAGCACCCATTATGTTATTTAAGACCTAGAGAGAAAAAAAGAAATAAATATAAATATAATAGAATTTATGATGTGATTAAAAGAGTGAGATAGAGAAGAAAAAGGTGTTGAAGGATGTTTCAAATAGTAAACTATTATGTATCATTAGTTTTCTTTTTATACAAGACATAACCATTTGTTATTTTTAAAAGCAAAACAATTTTTTTTATTAATGTGAAATCAGAGTTGACATAAAACAAAATTATTGTACGTAAATCAATTATTATAAAATTATTATAGATTAATTAATGATCTTAAATTTAAGTCCTGAAATTACATTAAATAGGCCTAAAATTGACCGCTCATACTAATCCAGCTATGATTTATATATAAAAAATACTAAGTAACATATGACACTGGAAAATAATTAGTCATTTATTGGTCAGTTTATAGTAAAAATAGGTATAATTGATTTTGATACAATTTATTAATGTAATTAAAATGTGTGTTTGAATTAGTTTCAGAAAAAATATATTAAAATGTGTACTTTTGATTAAAGTGCAAGAATTAATTTCATTTCATTTTTTAACCTCTCAATATCTCAATTTTATTTAATAGATAGCTCAATAGTATTGCTGTTCAATCGAAAACTATTTATTTACAACAATATGTGAAAAAGAGAAATAAAAGAAAAAAGGAAAATAATAATAAGGGATGTAATAGAAAGAATTATTAAAAAATTAAAAAATATATTATAAAATTTTTGTTACCTTTATATTGTTAATCTTGTGAAAACTAGAATAAAATCCTTTATTATTATTTCTTTAAGATGGCTTGGTTGGCAAAACAGAAATATCCCTGGTGCTTTCCACTTTCACAGTTTCACTTTGACTTTGTTTCCTAGCTAGTGAAACATGCAAAAAAGTCACCTGTACGTTAACAAACACGTCACCAAAGACGTCAATATAGCCCTTACCATGGCACTTATAAATAGCTCTTTCTCGCCACTGCTTCCTCACTCCTCCATAATTCAATGGTACCCAAAAGAAACACACCTCGATCTTCTCTTTCTTATTGAAATGGCAACACAAGCTGAAATTGAGCATCCTAAGAAGGCATTTGGATGGGCAGCTAGGGATCCTTCTGGTCTTCTCTCCCCTTTCACCTTTCAATTTCTCCAGAAGGTAATTCCCTCAATACATTTTCCCACATATTTTGTTACATCTCTCTCTCTCTCTCTCTCTCTCTCTCTCTCTTTCTCTCTCTCTCTCTTTCTCTTTCCACTACTTCATGAAAATACGAACAACATTATACGTGATAAAAGGATTCGTTTAATCATAGTTGTGAAAACCGGTTTGGTCATTGACCTGATCAAGATAGTGGGTTAATGATTCAACTAGTGAGTCAGTAATTAGTCCAGTTTGACCCGGTCTATATTAAACTTTTTAAAATTATATTATATATAAATATATAACTAATATTATTTGATTACAAAAATTTAATAAAAATTTAAAATAATAATTGAAGTATTAAAATTGATAACACAAGTAATTAAAGTGTATTAATAAAAAAGTGCAAATATTAACTACTTAAATTAAAATATAAGTCTAGTTTTTGATTAAAAAAATGAGACAAAAGGAGTCAGTAAGCAATGAAGTGGGTGCATGAAGCAAATCAAGGCCCAAATACAAAAACCCTAAAAATCTCCATTTATATTAGGTAGTGCTGCATCACCCCTCTTTCTTCTGATCTTCTAAAAATCTGCAGCGGTGCAGCCCCTCTTTTATTCTTCTTCTAAAAATTTGCAGTGTGCTTTCTAAACCATTTTCTCCTTCTTCTTCAGACTTCATGTTGCGCCTCTTCACTTCAGTGCCTCGTCTTCTTTAGTGCTTTGTTCCTCTTCAATGTTGCGCGTCCTTTTGCATATTTCTTGTGCTCTTTCGTAGTTCCGCTTCAATGCTTCCAATTTCCTGTGCAAGGAAGCGACGCCGTGAAGGAGGAAACGACAACCAGAATGATGTCGTGAAGGACAGAGCCTAACCGGACTGGTTGCTTGCCGTCCGGGTTATTAAAAAACCCATCGGTTCTTGCCGGGCCTAACCGGACCACTTGCATGGCCGGTTCCACACCCAACCCGGCCCGGTGCTACTAGTGGTTCCCAGTCCAATCGGTCTGACTGGTCGGTCCGAACCGGTTTTAATAACTTTGCGTTTAATCTTTCAAATTAATTTTGCGTTTTTTTATTAATTAACAAAGATCCATTATGTAAAATATGCTTTCGCTACTGGAGATAGCACATAACGATGATTACATAAAATAATGTTGAGACCAAAGCTCCTTGCAACGCACATAATTCGGTCGCTAACCTATTTAATGACCGAATTCAACAATTTAGCGACCGATTTTTTCAGTCACTAAATCATGTGTTTTTTTTTTTTTTGTAGTGGGATGTGGCATTCAAAGTGTTGTATTGTGGGATATGCCACTCTGACATCCACATGGTGAAGAACGAATGAGGATTTTCCACCTATCCACTAGTGCCCGGGTATATATATTAATTATACTTTAATACCAATACTTGCTCTATTTCTCTATGACTCTATTATTTAATGACACTCTTGGTTATAGTCATAGGTGGTTCACAAGGCTACCCTTGTTTATCAAACATAGATTGAACTGTAATACCAAGGAACAAATTCAGTTTGATGCTAACAATGTAAGAAATAATTAATGGTGCAGGCATGAGGTAGTTGGTGTAGTGACAGAGGTGGGAAGCAAAGTAGGAAAGTTCAAAGTTGGGGACAAAGTTGGTGTGGGATGCTTGGTTGATTCCTGTCGCACCTGCCCAAACTGTTCTGAAAATCTTGAGAATTATTGTCCTCAATATACGTTCATATATGGAGCCAAGCATAGAGATGGAACCATCACATATGTAGGCTACTCTGACTCAATGGTTGCAGAAGAACACTTTGTGATTCGCTTTCCTGACGGCTTAGCAGTTGATGCTGCTGCACCTCTTCTTTGTTTTGGCATCACAATGTATAGCCCTCTCAGATATTTTGCACTAGACAAGCCTGGTCTACAAGTGTGTGTGGATGGTCTTGGTGGACAAGGTCACATGGCTATCAAATTTGCCAAAGCTTTTGGTGCTAAGGTCACAGTAATAAGTACTTCACCCTACAAAAAGGAAGAAGCAATAGAACATATTGGAGCTGACTTTTTTCTAATAAACCCTGACCAAGATCAGATGCATGTAAATATATATATGTTCATGCAGCCCTAATTACGGTGGTTATAAAAAAAATACCAATGGCATGCACTTAATATTGTGAAAATACATACATCTCTCTCAATTACCTAATGTTGATAATTTTTTAGGCTGCAATGGGTACTTTGGATGGTATTATTGACACAGTTTCTGCCGTTCATCCTCTCTTATCTCTCATTGGTTTACTCAAGTCTCATGGAAAGCTTGTAATGGTTGGTGCACCAGAGAAGCCTCTGGAGCTGCCAGTCATTCCTTTAATTATGGATAATTAATTTAGCATATAATTTAGTGTAAAATACTGAAGCATGCACATAAGAAAATTAAAATAAAATTATTGATGTTAACAGGTATTTTAATTTCAATATTTGCTAGGGAGAAAGATAGTAGCTGGAGTAGCATTGGAGGGATGAAGGAGCATGAAAAGATGATTGACTTTGCTGCGGAACACAATGCAAAACCTGACATTGACGTCATTCCTGTTGATTATTTTAATACAGCAATGGAACGTCTCCTCAAAGCAGATGTTAAATATAGATTTGTCATTGACATCGGAAACACGCTAAAATCAAGCTCTTGAATTTTCGCGACTCATATTTCTGTGTGAAAGATACTAAGTGAAATAAGTGATAGCTTTTAGCCTACTTTTTCTCAACTATAGTTTCCTTCTTCAGTCTGTGTTATGTATTTTTGTAACGTCTTGTCTTTGAGCAATAATAAAAATGTTTCAAATGCTACGTGGCATTGATAATAAATATCCCTCAAATGGCCAACAAAATTTAATATTAGATGCATAAGAGCATCTCCAATGTAAGAATCCAATTTGGATTTCTTAAGCAATTTTTGTGACCCCCACTCTACTTTTTCTGGTCTCTACAGTGTCATGTCATCTCTAAGGAACTCATCCAGTATTTTGCTCAAATACAAGAAATCACAAGAAACTCAAAAAATTCACATATTTATATTTTTTAAAATAAAACTTAACATTTTTTCAATTTTCATAAAGATAAATTAAAATAAATAAAATGAAATTCATAATAATATAAAATAAAATTTTACATAATAATAAATAATTAAATACAATAATATTAAAATAAATAAAAAATCTAGACCTCGAAAAGAAATTTAATTATTATTATTTTCGTTTCCGATATAAAAAAAGATTCAAGATTGATATGAAAAAAAATATTACAAATATGAATTTTGTGTTACAAAGCTTAACAAATTACCAAATTTATAGAGAAAGCATTCCAACGGATATTTTTTAAAACGGCTATTATATTATGTGAATTTTGTGTTAGCCTATTATTAAAAAAAAACAATTATCTAAACCTTCTATTTTGCTTCCAATGTTTATACGTGTAATTTACTATAATTAATATATATTTACCCACTCCCCATGCTACCCACCCAACACATAAATAATAAATATGAATAATTGAATAAAATATTAAATATTAATTAAAAAATATTATACTTATTGGAAATTCTAGAGAAAATTTTTAAAGTAGTAAGAGAGTAAAAAAAAATTAAGACTGAATAGGAAAAAAAATTAGAACTAAAAAAATTGTGTGGAAACTTCATCAATAAAATCTAAATTTATAATAAATAATATATAACTGTAATTTATTATTGGCATCATGAAACGGAAATTCATAACAAGTAGTGTAAACGGTAAAAATTAGTAGTAATTTTGAAGAAAAAAAATATTTTCCCCAACATTGCAGGTTACACCCACCACATATTATTTTTAAAACAAAACAATATTATTTTCACCTATCTCCATGTCCAGAATGTTCATTTCCCTTCCCAACGTTTTGAACTTTATTTTTCTTAAAAAACCTAAAATACCATCCACCTTTTTCTCTCCAGAAACTTCATTCTTCCATTTTCTCATTCCTTCTTCCTATCCATTTTCTCCTTCACTGTGATTTTTTATTCCTTTGCCTTCTTCTTCTTTCTTTTCCTTCTTCTCCGTTTTGCAACCACCATTCAACGCCGTCCATTGAGCCATCAACGACGCTTCCTTGGGCAACCACTGTTGTCCCTCGTTTCTCCTCCACTG
This sequence comes from Glycine tomentella, assembly GCA_007407185.1. Taxonomy (NCBI): domain Eukaryota; kingdom Viridiplantae; phylum Streptophyta; class Magnoliopsida; order Fabales; family Fabaceae; genus Glycine; species Glycine tomentella. The sequence continues at coordinate 2,843,279 of PYAF01005594.1, forward strand.
TGATTTTTTATTCCATTCTTCTTCTTCCTTTTCCTTTTGTTGTTCTTGCGGTTATTTTTCCTTTTTTTTACATGAGTGGACTCAAGATAGTTGATGTTGGATAATATTTTTTTAATGCTAAGGATTCGTTTCTTATATAAGAAACTCTTCTTATTTTGAAGGAACCGTTCCTTCCAGCTAGATTCTTTCCGGTGCACAAATTTTCCAAGCACCCGTTTCTTCACTTTAAGATACTCATTAAGGAACGGGCGTTGAAGATGCTCTAATGAGATAGAATTTCTAGTGCAGCTCATCTACTAGCTACTTCTCTTTCTCCTCGGTAAGAAATTACAACTTTCACCCTTAACCTGTGCCTTTTTTTTTGTTAGTGTAACTTTGTTTATTAACTATTAGATTATAAGATTTAAGAATATTTAAATTATTTTCTACACTTTAGACTGCCCAGTGTTGTCTGTCACCTTCTGTTTTTCTTTTTTTTATTTATAAAAAAATAGATGGTACTAAAAAATTAATGTACAAATATTAATTTCACTCGTCTGTCCTGCTAATTGCTATATTTAGAGCCTCGTTTCCCAATAAATCTAGTGTTTGCATTTCTAGATCTGTCTAGCTTCTGTTTATTTAGTTGAGGCTGGCGAGCCACGATTATTTTTATAGGTGACCACATAAAAGTATAAAATTAGTTGGGTAAAATTATTGGCAAGAGGTGGATCTTGCACAATAATTTTGGAGGGCTAAATGATTACACAAATATACTTAAAATTATTTACAGTTTTATTTATAAAAAATAATTTATACTTATCTTTCAAATATTTATAACAGTTAGATCGATATTCATAATTTGAATTGAAAATTATTGATTAAGTTGATAACTTATACCACTTGATTTAGACAATCCGTGATCGAGATTCTTTAATATATATATCAATAGAAGACAGTGCAAGTCCTCTCATTGAATTATCATATAATGTAAAATTTTAGATTAAGTGTGTACCAAATTTAGACTCATCCAATAATAACCAGAGACATTACAATATTTTGTTTGGTAGGATAACTTTTTTCGATGGAGGTAGGATACTTATAATTAAAAAGTTCAAAATTTAGAAAATGACAGATAAATAATTCTTGCTAATGATCAAAGTAACGCCTAGGTTCAACTAAAATTTAAATTACATTGAGTTATCTAATATTGGATCTTGCAGCTTATATTGTATTTGCCACATCAATGACAAAGCCATATTTAACATCATTGTTTTTAAGTCTCAAAGGCAGTTTTCACATAGTCCATTGGAATGACTTCCACATCTGCGGTAATATTGTGTTTTGCTGCAAAATCCATTATCTCTTGCATCTCTTCCATCCCCCCAGGACAGCACCACTCGCAATCATCTTTCTCCCTGTAGGTCAAAAAGGACATTTTCAATGTTACCGTTTTTTTTTTTATTTTTCTCTATACTAATCAATTGTAGATGTCGGGATTGAAATGTCATAACTAAAATTAGAGGGAGACTTACCCAGAAGCAAATGCATAGCTAATACCTCAAGAGGCAAGGCTGGTGCACCCACCAAAATAAACTTTCCACTTGTTTTCAATAAAACCAATTAGTGATTGGATAGAGTGATTAGCTGAAACCGTGTCAATAATGGCATCCTACTCACCAAGCAGAGAAATTGACTAGTCAGCAATTGTTCATGTCATGCATTATTTTTGTTTAGTTATTATTTGATAGGTATGTTTTTTATCCCTCTCACCATTCACCAATGAGCAGATAGATTATTATGGAGTATCCAGTTGATCTTCTCATTGGTGGAAGACGTGCAATTGTTTTTCTAAGAGTTTTGGAGGTTTTGGGGTGCGGGAGATTTGGAGTGATGCGGCACGTTGTATTTTCTGCTGTCTGTGTGGGATGTGTTTTATGTTGTATTCATTCATTGTTCTTTACCTCAAACCTTTACACATCCTGTACTTTGTTTGTCGTCTACAATCGATAATAACTGTTTTTGCCGATGAAAAAAATATAATATTTATAAATGTATATGATAATATAGCATATATTATTATAATACTTATATTAATAAATAGATTTTTCATATATAGTACTATGATGCAATTTTATTATTTAATTAAACTTTTATTATTTTTTAAAAATAAAAAGTCATAGGTATATTAATATAATAAATGTCATTAAATATTTGAATGCGATCAACTTTTTAAAATACGTACTATTTTAAAAATTTAAATTCATTTTAGTATAATAGATGTCAACATTTTTATTAAACACAAAATGTCAAATTAACAAATAAATTGAACTTGAGTACTAATTAAAGTAACAGAAATAAAATATTATGCAAAAAAATATAAGCTAAGGCCCTAATAAAATTTGTAAAATGAAGATATATAATAAAATACCAATGGAACATCGTCACCTCAGACGTGGACGACGTTATCAAAGATAGCATTGTAACCCTCACTAAGTCATACACTCACTATATGAGATTTATAAATCGCTCTATTTTGCTGCTACTTAATTTCTTCCTTAATTAGTCCTTAATATTGGATTTCTTTTCTAATTGATTTAAATGGCAACACAGTCTGAAACTTATGAGCATCCTAGGAAGGCCTTCGGATGGGCAGCTAGGGATACTTCGGGGCTTCTCTCCCCTTTCAATTTCTCTAGAAGGTTCATCTCATCACTCAATATATCTTTCCTCTTATTTGTTACACCACTTTTTTAGTTATAAATTATTCGCTTAGTGAAAAAAATAATTCTTCTTTGTAATTTTTTTCAGGAAAACTGGTGAAAAAGATGTGAGATTCAAAGTTTTGTACTGTGGGATATGTCACTCGGACCTCCACATGGTGAAGAACGAATGGGCCTTTTGCAACTATCCAGTGGTCCCCGGGTATATACAGTACTGTTGTATAGAATTAATATTATACTTTAACACCAATGCTTTTAATTCTCTAACTAATGGCATTTCGTTCGTTAGAAAATTCTCAATGTGTAACTGAACGAACAAGTCAATGATGGGTAACAAGGCTACTTGATCTTGTTTATCACACATAAAAGTGCAATATCAAGGGACAAATTCAATTTGATTATAACTAGTGTATAAAATGGTGCAGGCACGAGATAGTTGGTGTAGTGACAGAGGTGGGAAACCAAGTAGAAAAGTTCAAAGTTGGGGATAAGGTGGGTGTGGGAAGCATGGTTGATTCATGCCGCAGCTGCCAAAACTGTGATGACAATCTTGAGATTTATTGTCCAAAATACACGTTCACGTGTGGTGCCAAGCATAAAGATGGCACCACCACATATGGAGGCTTCTCTGACTCAATGGTTGCAGACGAACACTTTGTGGTTCGCATTCCTGATGGCTTACCACTTGATGCTGCTGCACCTCTCCTTTGTGCTGGCATCACTGTGTATAGCCCTCTCAGATATTTTGCCCTAGACAAGCCTGGTCTACATGTTGGTGTGGTTGGTCTTGGTGGACTAGGCCATATGGCTGTCAAGTTTGCCAAAGCTTTTGGGGCTAAGGTCACAGTAATAAGTACTTCACCCAACAAAAAGAAGGAAGCAATACAAAATCTTGGAGTTGACTCCTTTTTGATAAGCCATGACCAAGATCAGATGCAGGTACACATAGCTTCTATTTGAATACAAAACTAAAAATCATTTTGATAACTTTTGAGAACTTTTTTACTAGAATTTTTTTATATTTCTAAAAAAATTCTTAAAAATACTTTTAACTTGTCTAAACAGACCCATATTATGCCATGCATTAATATGGACTTTGAAGACATTCCTTTCGGAAATTGACTCTGACATGATTGATTCATTAATGTTGATCATTTTGTAGGGGGCAATTGGCACTTTGGATGGTATTATTGACACAGTTTCTGCCCTTCATCCTCTCTTACCTCTCATTGGTTTACTCAAGTCTCATGGAAAGCTTGTAATGGTCGGTGCACTAGATAAGCCTGTGGAGCTTTCAGTCATTCCATTAATGATGGGTAAGCATATGAAAAATATATTTGTTAACGTTACCCTTAGATGCAGAGCACCAGAAGCATGCGATATATGCTTCAAAGGATGATTTAGTATATATAGTGCGTACTGTAAAATTCAGATGCATGCACATGTAAAAATTTAAATCATCAATTTGATGCTAACAATTATTTTAAACTACAACCATTGACAGGGAGAAAGATAATAGCTGGCAGTTGCACTGGAGGCATTAAGGAGACACAAGAGATGATTGACTTTGCTGCGGAACACAATGTAAAAGCTGACATTGAGGTCATTCCTATTGATTATGTCAACACAGCAATGGAGCGTCTCCTCAAAGCAGATTTTAAATATAGATTTGTCATTGACATTGGAAACACACTAAAACCAAGCTCTTGAATTGAATTTTCCCGATTTACATCTTCGTCAATGATAATAAGTGAAAAGTGTTGTAGCTTTCAGTTAGTAATAAGCCTTTAATGAGAAATATTATAATAAACATACCTACATGCAACAATGATGTATTGAGGTATAATATAAGTTTCAGAGTAGGGTTTCAGTGTCATCAGGTCAAGACCCTTATTCTATTAATCGCTTTAGTACGACATCAAGGAGTCTGGTCTAGTCGTTCGATTTATATTACTGTTTGATTTTGGATTATCCCCAGCCAAATTTGGACTTAACAATATAAAGTGAAATTTGAGGGAGAAAAAATAGGTTTAATGATCACTTTACTAATTGATTCATAGAATTATTTCCCATAAAAAAAGATTAGATATTGAATGATCATGAAATGTCATACACCAACAATAATATTATTTCAGTCTAATCCAACTTAAAAATGCATTAATATCAATAACACGAGTATTATGTTAATCAATTGATGCATCAATGATGAAGTGTGATACACCAACAATAATATTTCGTTAATCTCAACAATAATATCATGAAAAATGTTTTCTAGGAGATTTAGATTGATTTTAACACTCCTAGAAAATGATGAGTAAGGGTTTCTTTGAATAAATTTCTTTAGAAACACCTCTAAAAGAAAAAATAAGAAGGAAAAAAATGAAATGAACTTCTCCAAAAGTAAAAATAAATTTTTCATTAGTTAATTTTTAGAAGCTCACAAATATAATTTCTCTAAGAGATGAGATGACATCTACAAATGAGCTAATGAAAAACTCATTTTAGCTTATGGAGAAGCTCATTTTGTTTTTTTCTTCTTATTTTGTTACTCTAGAGAAGTTTACATCCAAATAGACCCTAATTCTTCTAGATATACATTTCTTAAAAAAAAATAATCCACATGATTTTCCTATGAAAATTTATCCACAGAAAATAATTGCATTATTTTTTGTGCAAACTGATCCGCATGCAAAAGATTAAAAAAGGTAATATATACTGCCAATGTAAAACATATTGATATTGTTATTTAATTAAAAATTGTTAGGTATGGTAGGTTTGTTAATTTTGATAATAATTATTTTTAAAAAATATTAATGATAATTTGTGATTGAATAATAGTATAAAAATATTTTAATGTATATTGTTAATATATGATCATTCAACTGTAAAACTAAAAAAATTGAGAGAAAAACAAAAAAATGTTATATAACAATAATGTAAAAGAGTTTTACATTCTCATTTAATTATTAATTATAAATTATTATATATGACAACTTAATTAATTTTTATATAATTATTTTAAAAGAGATATCAATAATTATTTATAATTGAATGAAAATTCAAAATGATTTAACGTCATCAGTATTAAACTCATAGTAGATAAAGGGGATTCGTATATTGAAATTCATATGTTGTTGAACACTTATATAAACCATTCAACTGAAAGAAAAGTAAATATATAACAGTAAGCGAATTTTATTATTATATATTAAAAAGGATATTTTATATAAAAAATTATACTCAATACGCACTTTAATTAATAATTTTTGATATATAATGTATTTGTATATGATGTAAACTTGACTCTAATATCAAATGTGTTTTTTAATAATAAAAATTGCTAAGAGTGTGCTACGCTTCACATCAATCACAATAGCCTTAACTGCTTAAGTAATGAGTAATATCAAACTCGTTTTTAGATAAACAAAAATTCAGTTGATTACGACCCACGCGAATTTATGAGAAAATTACAACGTTGATAGCTGGCAGTTGCATGGGGGATGAAGGGGGTCCAAGAGATGATTGACTTCGCTGCCGAACAATGTAAAACCTGACATTGTAGTCAATCCTATTAATTATGTCAGCACAGCAATATTTGAACGCCTCTTCAAAGCAGATCTAAAATATAGATTTGTAGTAGTTGGCATCGGCAACACACTATATAAAACCAAAGTTCTTGGATTCTCCCTATTCACATTTTCGTCAAAGATAATAAGCCAAAAATAAAAATATTAGAGTTTGAACAAAGATCTTGAATTCAAGATTCGATATTCACTAGATCTTCTAATAAAGAAATTGAAGAGATCTCTAATATGAAATATAAATTCTTGTAAAAGATCTCTTAAAGATATGTACATTGTTCAAAAAAGAATAAATTTTATTCTTTTTTCTCTTTCCTAAGATCTCAAAATGAGATATATCATCAAAGAAAAAAGTGAAAGAAATCTTGAGAGATCTTTAATCCTATGTGACATTATAGGATCTACCAAAAAGTAATCCAAAATCACAATTTGAGATCTACCACCAAATATAGCTTTTAGCCTATACCGATTTTCAACTAGTTTCTTATGTGGCATTGACAATATCTCTCAAATTGCCAAAAAAAAGTTGATATTATATGAATAATGAGAAGGAATTTCTAATGTGATAACTTATTTCTTCTTTTCTTCTTGCTAAGAAAACAATTGAATTACAAACTTTCATCCTAATTTTTTGCTCATTTACAAATTGGACTATGATTTACTATGACTGTTTTTTTTTATAGTGCCATTAAGGTTAGGATTTGAACTTCATGCATAATATCCAAACATTCTATACCACTAAGTAGATCTTAATAGATTATTGATGTAACATTTAAAATTTGTTTAAATGATTTTATACACTTTACAATGTGCTAAATACAAATACGAATATTAAACTTATAAACTCATTCATTTGTAAGATTGATTTGGTAGTTAAAGAAAAAAAGTACAAAAAGAGAAATTGTGAATTCGAATTCATAACTTTCATTAACATAAATTGAAATATTAACAATTAACATTCATCTTTAAAAAAAAAAAACGCATTGAATAATGATCAAAGGTATTGCAAAATTTTGTGTAGTAAGATCCTATCACAATGTGATGCTCACAATGGGATGCTGATAAAAAAAAGAGATAAAGAGCGGTTTCCAAAAAAGAAAAACTAGGGGAATCGCAACCAACATTTATTTAAGGAAAACGTCGAAAAAACCAAAAAGATAAAGAATGATCTACAATTTAAGGAAAAAGATTGGGAGTCGTTTATGCATGGAAAATGTATTAGCACCCCACGCGTCCGTCATAAAGACAAAACGTTTAATCAAGTGTGCTAAAAAAGGAGTGACTATTTAATTATTTATCTTTTCTTAAGAAGATGAATTATGTTATATTTTTGTTTATTTAGAAAAAGAAAGTAATTTTTTATTTTTAGAAAATAGATGATTTTATATTTTTTTAGTTTTTTGAGGTCGATTTCGAGTTTGCCCTCGCTCCTATGTATCCCCAAGTTCAAGGAGAAAATCGGACTTAAGTAATTCTTTGGATAGAAAATAACTTGTGTGTTAGGTTGATTTTTTTTTTTGAAATATTAATTTGTTTTAATTGTGTGACAAAGAGTTACTAAGGCGTTGAACCTTGAAACACTGTTGAATTTCAAGAATAAACAAAGAGAATTGTTTAAGACATTGGACTTTGAAGCGATATCGAGTAACGCGTAATTTTTATGGAGAAAACTGAGAATTGAGTGATCATTTATTTGAGTATTTTTAGTTTTTTTAGAATATATTTTGGGTTTGCGGTAAAATCTATGAAGTCAAGTAAGTCAGAGATCCAACATGACATTCACAAAATTTATCCACATGTTATTGAAACATTATTAAGCGAGTTGGAGATCCAGCATGGAGTACATGAAATGTAAGTGCGTACTAAATATTACTAATACAAAATTGAAAAAATAACAAATTAATAATTGACGTAGCATTATGTGATCAAATAAATTAAATGGAAATAGAAAGGGATAAAATAGAAGTGAGGAGTATACTTAGTAATTAAGAAAGGGATAAAATAGAAGTGAGGAGTATACTTAGTAATTAAGTGTAGGTGGCAGGTGTAACGCCCCGTATGCATCTGATTCATTAACATTCATTTATGGTGGTTAAACGCAACCATTAATTAAAATTAATCAATTCGGAAACAATAAACAAAATGACGCCATCAAATGTCATCAACAATAACATCTTTACATTATGTATGGTAATTACATGCATCATACAACCAGAGGACCAAATAAGTCATATACATATATCTCAATAATGACTGTACAAAATAAGATATCATATACCCTGTCCTCTTAACATACATCAATATCTCTTAGATATACAACATATACAAAAAAAGCACACTAACTGTGCATCCTCCCCTCAGGGGTACAAATACAGGCATAACAAAAGAAATGAGCCAACATGCTCTCAAAATATATGCCTAAGGTTCACACAGAACCATATCCCTACTTGGACCTCTTGCCCTGGGATCCACCATTTGCTCACTGTGCATCACTTGCAAAAATATAATCCCCACACGGGGTGAGATACAATCTCAGTAAACTCAGGGTTCTTGGAGGTCTCTCCCCCCTGGTTCACTTCCAGGACATATAGTATCAAAATTGGCATCACACACAATCCAGCCATCACGGCTCTCACAAACCATATCACATGTATATCACAACACAAGTGTCATTCCGTTGGGTGCTACCAACATCAGGAATACAACACAGATATAACAAATATATACACATATAACATTGTCTGAGAAAGATCATCCACTGAAGGGCACGTTCTCTCAGGACTTTCCGCATCATTGTCTGAGAAAGATCATCCACTTAAGGACACATTCTCTCAGGACTCTGCGCACATTACCCGAGGAAGATTATCCACTGAAGGGCACATTCCCTCAGGACTTTATGTCAATACCTGAGAAAGATCATCCACTGAAGGGCATATTCTCTCAGGACTTACTTGGACATATATGACACTTCGGAGGGAAGATCATCCACTTAAGGGCACATTTTCAAAGGAAGTCCATAAGTAATCTATTCTACTGGCCAGAGAATCTCATCAATTACACAACATATCATCACAGTGTATATCATATATATGTTCTCAATAAAAGCAGTAACACACAATTTCAATATACATGCATCATGACATACAACAACCATCACTCGCTCAGAGTATAGTGGAACACAGTGCTACACCGGTTCTCCCAAGAACAAAGAACTTACCTGCTCTCAGTGCTACACCGGTTCTCTCGGCCTCGTGGTCACAGCCACCAACAACCTCCGTATCACCCCCTACATAAAGGTATATAATCAATCAATAACGGTTCTCAATTGTTGAATGAAAAGAAAAGAAATTCTTTTCCATTAAAACCTCTTCTACTCTTTTCTCTAAGTTATAAGGGATAATCACCTAATTGGTGACTTACAAACCCCCAACAGGATCCATCTCGGCCTAACCAAGGCACTAGAGTCTCCCTAAGACTTTGCATAATCCAATTCAAAGAGTTCAATACTCTATTCATGCCACATATCAATGATTAACATATGGTTAAAACGGTTATTTCAACACATTTTCACCGTTTATATAATCTCCTAAACACATCTTGTGAAGGCACTAAGGTTCCTACATACTATAATATCATCAATTTAGCCAGCATTTTTCCAACACATACATTTCTCATACCCAAATTCTAAAGTCCATAAAATTAATATTTCAAGGCTAAACTTTCATCACAACAACCTCCTAAGCATACTTTTCTAAAGGACCGAAGCCTAATTTCAACTCTAACTCAAATGGGTCACTATTCACCTCAAGAACAAATTCTTAAATAATCGGTAAAAGTTGTTTCTTACCTCTAAAACGACAAGGAAGGCTAGAGGATAACTTCTCCAAGCTTGAATGTCCTTAAAACGCCTTCTTTCTCCTCCAAACTCAAACTTTGTGAAGTTCTCTAAAGAAAACGATATCTCCGTATGATGGTTTTCAAGGAAAAAAAAAGGTTGGAATCTAGTTCATTGGATGATTTCCTTCAACTTTCATATTGGAAGAGAAGTGTTTTGGTCAAGGAATGATGGATTATGAAGCTTCTCCCCCTTGTTAATGGTGGAAACGGAGCAAGGAAGAAGGAGGTTATGTTTTTGGCCCAAAATCAGAGAGAAATGTCGTTTTTAAGTGACTCAGCCCGCATCCCACGCTAACGGCGCCAATCTGGCCCTATTAGTGCCAAATTCCAGAGACCTGGACGTGTTCCTGACGCTAACCGTGCCAAATTCCAGAGAGAAATGACCTTCTGGTGCATTATGGCACTACTGGCGCCATCCTGGCGCTAACGGCGTCGCATTCGGCGCTATCCACACCAGATTCCAGATAGGCCAAATTTTTTTCTTTAGTCTTGGTTATTATAGCATGGGTTGACCTTGACTTGGTCAAAACTGACGGAATGCTGACATGATGGGCCTGGTCATCAGCCTAGGTGGTAGGGTGCATACATGGAGAAAGAAATGTAGCTAGTAATATTTGTCTTATTTAGGACTTTTCAAAAACAAGCTAGCCCAAAGTGGAAGGGATATATGTGTGATGAAGGTAATTGTGACTAGCACCATTTATTTCATTTCAAACTAAACAAGAAAATGGGTCAGGCCCAAAAGATAAGGAGTGCATGTGAACGGATGGAGGTGTGATTAGCATCATTTTAAACTTAACAAGAAAATAGACCTGATCCAAAAGGTAAGGGGGTGTATATGTGAAAATAGGGGTGTAAAATGGATTATTTATTTCATTTTACACTTAACAAGAAAATGGGTCAGGCCCAAAAGGTTAGGGGGTATATGTGTGAAAATGGGTTTGAAATAGTAGCAATTTTTTGTGCTAGGGTTGGAATCGGATTAGAGCGACCTGACCCAACTTGCAAGTAAGCAACAGGGTCGGAAAACCCTAGGTGCCTAAGCCCTAAAATGGTGAGAGAAAGGGGGGCACCACCATGAAGGGTGGTAAGGGCCCCTGATGCCCCCAGCGCAGGGTTTGGTGGCATAAGCCTGCCACGAGGTTGTAGCGACGACGGTGGCGATGCGACACAATGGCGTGACGAAGGACACAAGCTGGAAAAGCGAGGAGGGACCTCCCATGTGACCTTGAGCCACCATGACATGGTCGGAGGTTGAGGTGATGGTGTGAAGGTGACTTGGAAGGCCTCGTCAGCAGTTAAGGAGCTCACTGGCGAGATGAAACGAAGCAAATAGCAGACAAAAACGAAAATAATAAAAATGAAAGAAGAGAAAAGAGGGAAGGAAGAGCGGAGGAGAGAAGAAGGGAGAAAAGAAGAGAGGAAAGGGAAGGAATGGGGATACCTAAAAGACCCCTCTCCCTTCTCTAACCGGGCTGCCAAATGACGAAACTTGATTTGTGCGTTTTCTTCTCTCAGGATCTATGTCTCGTTTGTCATTAATGCACAGAGTCCCCTTCCTCATTTATGCATATTTTGTTGTTACTTGACCTAATGGGCTCTCAAAGAGTGCATTAGGTCCCTTTGGAACCTCTTTCTTTCTTTTACTATTCTTTTTTTTTTTGAGATTCGGACAAAATTAGGGTTTGGTAATACTTAAAATTAAAAAGGAAAAATAAAGTTCAAACATTGGAAAATAAATAAAAAAATTCTTGCTATCGCGGTGATGAAAAATGAAAATTCTTGCTATTGATAACAGTATAGTCGTGATACAACTAGAATGTAAATTATTTCAACCTTAAATTATTCGACTACCACTTTCATATATGTGGTTCTCTAATTGGACATGAAGCTTATTGTATTTGCAACATCAATGACAAAGCGATATTTAACATCATTTTTTTCCAGTCTCTCAAAAGCAGTGTTCACGTAATCCATTGGAATGACTTCCACATCTGCTGTGATATTGTGCTTTGCTGCAAAATCCATCATCTCTTGAATCTCTTCTCTCCCACCTCCAGCACTACCAGCAATCATCTTTCTCCCTGTATGTAAAAAAAAAAGGACATTTGCAGTGTTAATGATTTCCCCCCACTATATTGAAGTGCCTTAACTATAATTAACAAGAAACTTACCCAAAAGCAAAGGCATAGCTAATACCTCAAGAGGCGAGGGTGGTCCACCAACCAAAATCAACTTTCCACTTGTTTTCAATAAAGAAATTAGTGGTTGGATAGAGTGGTTAGCTGAAACTGTGTCAATAATGGCATCCATTGTGCCCCTGGCATCCTAATCACCAACCATAGAAATTGTATAGTTAGGAGTTGTACATGTCCGGATGTACTTGATTATTATTTTTGTTTTGTTATTATGTGATAAAATAGATTGAACTTTGAAGTAAAGATCAAGGAAAGGAAAACTAATTCAGTTGGTTGAGTAGGTTGAGTAGTGTATGTGAATTACTGTAAATTTCCTGATATCTGAGTTGGATTCGTGCTGATAGTAAAAACTAATTGAGTTGATTACTTTGTTAAATTACCTGCAATTGTTGCTGGTCCAGACTAACCAAGAATGCATCAGCACCAAGCTTTTCCAATGCTTCCTCTTTCTTGCTGGGAGATGTACTTATCACAGTGACATGCATACCAAAAGCCTTAGCAAACTTGACAGCCACATGACCTAGGCCTCCCAGGCCCACCACACCCAAGTGCAACCCGGGTTGAGCAAGCCCATAATATTTCATTGGGCTGTATACTGTGATTCCAGCACATAGCAACGGGGCTGCACCATCTAATGGAAGAGATTTTGGGATTAGCACGGCAAAGTTCTGATCAACCACTATGTTATTTGAGTATCCACCTTGGGTTATTGTTCCATCATAATAGTGTGCACTGTAGGTTAAAATCATTTTTGGACAATATACATAGAAGCCCTTGCTGCAGTCCGAACATGAGCCACACGAACCCACGGAGCCACCCACACCAGCTATGTCACCAACACTGAATTTTGTGACTCTTCTACCAACCTTTGTCACCTTACCCACAATCTCATGCCTACACGTATTTCCAATTCAATAGAAATGAAAATCATTTAGGCGTGGTTCAAAGTTCAAACTTACAAATGACATGAAAATATTAAGTCCGTAAAGTAAAATAACCGGTCCAATTCCTGCATTTAGAACATTTTGTGGGTAGATTTTGTATTAGAAAGGGATACTTGTTAAAAAAAGTGTAAGAAATTTATTAGCATAATAATGTTGTTAAAAGCTAGAGAAATAAAATTAATAGAGCTCTTGATAGTTTCACACCAGATTTCATTACGTATTTTTACGCAAGAAAAAATAGTTTAAGAAGAATTATTTAAAAAGTAGGGATTGATTGAAAGATATCTTTCTAGAAAAGTGTCCACAAATTAGGATATATGACGCTTCCTAAAGTGGAGAACAAGTTATATTATTTATTGATTAAAAAAATAACAATAAATATTTCAACACATTCATGACTTTTATTATATATCTATAATTAATATGAATTCTTATTATTTTCATCAACTATAAAAATGCTTATTTTATCCTTAAAAGGAAGATGGTCATGTTTAAAGGGTTGAGAAGCTAAAAATCATGTGGATCGCAAGACAAAATAAGGTAATAATACCCAGGGACCATTGGATAGATGGACATTCTAAAGTCGTTCTTCACCATATGGAGGTCCGTGTGGCAAATCCCAGAATAGAGTATGTCAAGTGTGATATCATTATCACCATTTGCCCTGTTTAATTTGTTCAAGAAAACAAAAATTCAATGCTGGTGAGATGCATGATTTTATTTATTGAAGCGCATGCAATTTCGATCGATAAAGATATATTACCTTCTGATAAAGTGGAATGGGGAGAGAATTCCCGAGGTGTCTCTAGCTGCCCACCCATAGGTCACAACTTTTTCGCTTTCTTCTCCTGCTAACACGTTCGACATGTTGTTGTAGCTAGTTTTGATGGAATAATGAAGGTTTTTTTATGAATGAAAAGGAATGCCAACTTGTGATGAAGAACCAATTGAGCAGTTGAGGATATTTATAGTAACGTTTTAATACAATTTTTTTTTTGTGGGTAAATTTTTTATATAATACAAAATTATATATTAATGTATGGATATTTTATTGAGCCAAGAATATTAAAAGATGCAATTGTGGTGGCTCACGCACGCAGTGAAGTCACTAAAAGTAAACCAGCGCTGAAGGGTTTGAATTTTTTTTCAATCCCAGAGCAACAAGTTTCACACATGGACATTTTATCTTAGAAATTAATCACTCATAAGGTTGAAAAAGATTAAAATGATTTTTTTAATGAATGAACCGGTGAAACGCGTGTTTTTGTTATTGGACGATATGGCTTCCTCCAATACGTGGTTGTAGCTTGTAGATCAACTTCAACTTCCTGGCTTTCTCGAAGGTCTTCGTTACTTACAAACAGGCTGCCACGCGTATACAGGCTAATCGAAAGTAAAAGAGTTGTGTTGCAATTTTATACATCTTGTATATTAACATTCGCAATTTGTTTTTATCTTTCTTTTCTTAGTATCTTGCGTCATACTTATAAGTGTCAAATCAGTTGTTGAATGTCCAAGAAACATTTTGAAATTAAAGTAAAAAAATAATTTAATTTGAATAAGGTTTTTCATTAATTTCCTGATGAGAAAGAAACTTAAGGAAGCATTACTATAAAATAGGATATAGCATCGTGTAATTAACATTGATTTTTTTTCTTTACAAAAATTGATATTAACAAAAATATGATGACATATTCATAATTAAAACTATCAATTTTTTTAAGAAAATGATGTTAACTTAATGTTAACATCAATTTTTTAAAAATCGATGTTAACTTTACTTCGTTAACATCATAATTTAGAAAATTGATGTTAACATTATTTCATAAAATACATTTTTTTTAACTTAAGTGAAATTAGAGAGCCATAGCATTCAAACTCATTCACAAACTATATACTAAGAAGGTGTTTGATTAAATAATTAATTTTATTAAAAAATTTGATTAATTATTTTCAATGAATCCTTCTTTTTATTTATATTTTTTATCTATAAGATTAAATTTAAAATCTTATTTAATACGAATGTTAATCAAATTGGATCAATTTGATCAAACTAATTAAATTCAACGAGTTTAAATTTAATTTTTTCATAAATTTGAACTCTTCTAACTTGACAACAACTTTTTTTTCTCACTAAAACTAACAAAATATTAATTAATATTTATTTTTCTTTGTATATGTACTATTAAATATTGGGAGAGAGATTATGTCCCAGTATAAGGTAAGAAAAACCTACAAATTAACCTACAATATGTTGTAAAAACGAAAGTCTTCCTCGTAATTATTGCTTGCAAGATTTTGTATTCTTAATGCATTAATTTGGTCATTCTTTTGATGATTCAAATGATCGACCAAATAATTTATTTGAAAAAAATATTATTTGGGTAGAATATAGCACGCTATCATCTAAATTCGCCTAACATAATGAAATGAATTGAACATGAATTAAATGGGTCAATTTTCAAATCATGTTTAATTGACACTTGACAGTGAAGATTAAAAGGGTGAAAAAATTGAAGAGCTGTAATGACAAAAATAGGAATTTTAATCTATATAAGAACTAAAATGAAAAGTTGCTGGAACTATAAAGACAAAAGATAATTAAACCTTGAATTTATATAACTTGATATTTCAGTTTAATATTTTTGATAAACAAGGACAGCTGAGCTTTTAATGCACAGCACTACTGTTTGATATACGGAAATTGTTTTATTTTTATGTGTGACCGGTTCCACATTGAGAATTATGTAATGTATAAAATAGTAGGAATGTTACCCCGGAACCATTGGATAGATGGAAGTGCCCCATTCGTTCATTATGCTGTGGAGGTCTGAGTGGGAGACAGTAGCCAAAGTGCCACCATTTGGCAAAAACAATTCCTTGAATGTCACGCTCACCATATCTTCATCAAAATGTCACGTGTGTTACTTTATTGGGAGTGTTTGCGAAATTAGATCGATGACATGTTGATGCACGATTGACTGAGCAGCAAGGCACTGACACCAGCGGTTTTCGCTGGGAAGCTTTGCAATATTATCATTTTAAATTTAATTAGAAAAAGTAGTAAAAAAAAAAACTAAACTACAAATCCTCAAATCTAATATTTTTTATCTAAATATTATTTAAAAACTAAAACTACATAAATAATTAATATAATTAAAATTTAAAATACAAAATACTCAATGACAAAAAAATAAAACAGACAAAGTAATAAAAAAAACTAACACTTCATGTCCTCTAAATAATATATTAATTATTTATGTAATTTTAATTTTTAAATAATATTTAGGTACCTAGGATAAAAAATATTAGGTTAGATGATATATAGTGTTAATGTTTTTTATTACTTTTTCTAATTAAATTTAAAATAATTAAATATAAAATGATAATATTAACTCCTCCGCACCATTTTCGCAAAGCTTCCAAGCAAAATTCGCTAGTGTCATTGCCTTCCTGTTCAGCCTGCATCGACATGTCATCCATCTAATTTCGCAAACACTATGAGCGAAGTACCACGCGTGGTATTTTGATAAAATATATGATGGATGTAACATTCAAGGAATTGTTTTTGTCAATCGTGACACTTTGGCCACTGTCTCTTCTGAGTGGCATATCCCACAGTACAACACTTTGAATGCCACGTCTTTCTCTCTGGGTTCCCTGAAAAAAAAATTGACGAAACAAATGTGAATTAAGTGAGCAACTTATATTAGTATCATTATTGCAACATCAAATAAATAAAGTTGTTTCATGAGGTTGTTGCCATTTCATGAAAAACTAGTAGAACTAGTAAGAAAAAAATTAATGCTGTAACAAACAAATACTAAGATTATTCACGAGTGAATAGTTGAGGGAATGAATTAATCTTCTGGAGAAATTGAAAGGGGAGAGAACACCAGAAGAATCCCTTGCTGCCCATCCGAATGCCTTCCTAGATGTTCAATTTCATATAGAAACACTTTTTAGAAGAAGAAAATATGAAGAAAAAAATAAGATAAATTTTTTATAAATAAAAATAAGCTTTCCATTAATTAAATTTTAGAAACTTACTAATATAACTTCTCTAAAAGATAAGATAATATTTACAAATTAACTAATAAAAAATTTATTTTATCTTATAAAAAAATTCATTTTATTTTTTTTTTTACTTTTTTTTTCAAAAAATATTTTTAAAAAAATTAACATCCAAACAGACCCTATAAGTGTGTCTCTCATGTAGCACAAAAGGGTTTATATGAGACTCAGCAATACGTGCATGGAAAAGCTGCCAAAAGATGTATTTATAATTTATAATAAGGGCAGTATCGAGCATTATATTGACGTGGTTGGTTTGGTGACGTTGTTCACGTCTTTGGTGACGACGTGGTTGACATCTTTGAGTGGCCAAGCTGCATGCATTCTCCTTGTGGTCTTGTATACACATTCGTTGTTTGAACCAGATTGTGCAACTGAATCTGTGAATGCATCTTCCAAGAAGTAACATACTGATATTTCTTTCTAACAAAGACGTGTTTTATTATTTTCTGTATTTTTTTTGTCAAACTTGATTAAGATCTTTGTATTTTTATATCAATGAATCTGTTTTCAAATTTAAAAAATATATAAATTTAGTTTCTCTAAACTTTAAAAAATAACATAATGAATTCTTAATGCACATATTTTTTAAAGTTTGAAGACTAAATTTATTGAAATTAAAATATAAGAATTTTGATCATATTTGACTAAAAGTATAATGCAAGATAAACAGGAAAATATATATTGATAAATCATTATATAATGCTATTTAACTCTAAGTGAGATAGATAAATATACATACTTCTATAAATATTATTTAACTCCATAAAAAAATTTCTTAGTTTGGATTGAGACATCATCTACTTTCCGTAAATTTTATACACACAAATTAAAATAAAAAAAAAATTCATATTGTAAATAGAGTTATCCACAAGTCATCCAAATAAAATAAATTTCTATAGTTATCAATGAAATATAACATATGTCTTTTTCTTATATAAAAAAAAAAACTTGTGGATCACGTGTAGACAGGAGTATTTTTTATTAGTTTAAAAGACGAGTTTGGCAGATTTCGAAGTTTCTTGTCATCAAGCTATTCAACAACCAAAATCGTGCACTGTTTTTCTTGTCATATATCAAGCTATCCAACAACATCCCGTGCTGCACATAACTTTTTTCTATCTTTAACCATACTCTTACAACAATAAATAGAATTATGTTTTAATATAGTCTTAGAATTTAGCTTTAAACTTCAAAAATTCACTTATAAAATGAGAACTATTCCATATATATATATATATATATATATATTATTTTTACACTATCATTAATTGATGCAGAATTTTTAGCACATACAATAATAAAAAAAGCATATTTTGTATTAATTATAATTACTTTGTCCAGTCATGAGTCAGGTTGAGTTTATTATATAATTTTACGGAGTTTTAGATTAATCTATAACTAATTTTTTTCTACAAAATTTTTATTTTAAAATATAATTAATATAATTATTAATGTTTTATTGTTAAATATTTACACTGTTATTTTACGATAAACTTCCACCTTGTAAAAATCAAATCATTAGGGAAGGACATTAGTTGTTATCTTAGCAAAATCACACCTGTTCACATCCTCACCTAAACTAGAGCATTTTTTAGTGGTAAAATTTAAATTAAAATCTTAGATCACTTTTTTATAGATCTTATATTGTCATTTAGGATTGAAGATCTCTTTAGATTTTATTTTTATTTTTTTTTAGTAATAAATCTCATTTTGATATTTTTGAGATAGAGAAAAAGGAAAAAACATTATTCTTTTTTGAATAATATGTAGATTTTAAAGGTTGTTTTTATAAAAATTCATTTTCTGTTAAAAATATGGACAATTTCTTTATTAAAAATCTAGTGAAAATCAAATCTTAAATTCAATCCTTTCTCAATATCTTTTAATAAAAATGTTCTAAAAGGCCTTCTTGTGATAGCAAATCTTTCTCTTTCACAAACACTTTACTTCTTGTAAAAAAAAAAAAAGAAACAAGTTTTCCTTCTATTTCCATTTCTATTCATTATTCAAGAAGTTCAAACTAACGACTAACAAGGGCCACACACTTTATAGCCATACCCAACTGATCATGTTCATTAAGTCTACGCATGATCCCATTAATGGGGACAACACATCAAAAAGTCCTGCGCAGGACTTTTCCATTCCAACTATTCAGGTCGAAGACCAAGATTTCCACGGCCAAAACCATATCACCTATTCACATTTTAATGTTTGACAATAATTTATAATTTTGTATAGAATTTATCATCGTTAAATGAGACTTTCTTAGAGTGTACGTCTGTGTCTATATATATATTACTTTACTTCTTATCATTTTTACATTAATTATTTTTAAATTAGAACTATATCCTTTCTTAAAAAAAAAGAACAAAAATATATTGACAAATAATTAAAAGAGAAAGGAGTATTAATGTCAATGATAGTTTTAAAAAAAGTTATAAATTTTAAAAAAATTTATTGATATAAACTAAATTATTAATTTTCTTAATCAATGAGAAAAATATTTTATATATAAAGAGAGTGATGCAATATTTAATTTCTTCACATAAGAAACATATATAAATTATTAGTAGTTACATTTTTACAATTTTGCAAGCAAAGAGTGAAATAAAATGAGCCCACACCACAAATACATAATTTATGCCCTAATAACCAACAACAACACAACAGTGGCCCAAGCCCAACCGAGTGATGACAGAAAATGAGGGGGTGGGTGCTATTGGCACTAATAGAGTTGGTAGTGGTCCTTATCATTTTTCAAATTTTTCAAAAAACACAATTCCCTATAATGGACAATGGAAATACACTTACACAACACTAATAAAGTGCGAAATGCTAAAAATTTTGTACAATGAAATTGTTATTCCATTGTACATTTTTCTCATCGTTATTAGTAAAACGAAAGTGTATTTTCATTATATAATTGAGTTTGTAAAAAAAATACAAATAGATTATAAGTGGAGATTAACAAAGAATATATAATGAAATGATATGATTTCTTTGTACAATGTATAAGCAAAATCATACTTTTGTTGCACTTTTTTTTCATTGTTTGATAGATTGAAATAACTTTTGAATTAATTGTATAATTTTTTATTATGCTGTAATTTATCTAACATAATGAAATTACAATTTCATTGTCACAAATTCTATAGCACAACGGAGTGACATTGAATAATAAAATGAAGTGAGATTATTTGCATTTAGATATTGTTTGATTTAATTATAGTTGAGTGTTAAATGCATTTGAGATGAAAGTTTTAAAAATTAATGAATTTCATAGCTTTATACTATTTAAATTCAAATATTTTACATCTTTTTATTTTAATTCACTTTTTCACTTCTTTCATTCATTTAAAACAAATGCAGCCTTAATAACAAATTAGTTATTGACACATGTTGGCACTTGGCACCACTCGTTAAGGACATGGCTTGTTGATTTTGTCAATCCTCACTTTTCTCGAACAACAACTGCACACTGTTTAAAGCATTAATTAAGTGCAACGTTCACACGTTACTCACTCTCATCATCGTATTATTTTCTTCATCTCTGCAACTAAAATGACATCGTCACAAGCAGAGATGGAGCATCCAAAAAAGGCTTTTGGATGGGCAGCTCGGGACTCATCTGGGCTTCTCTCCCCTTTCAACTTCTCCAGAAGGTGCACTCTCCACTCATTCTCGATCTCTCTTTGACCATTCAACTCTTCCTTTTCCATAACTGTAAATGCCCTTTTCCTTCGTGAAATGGTGGCGATGCATGATGCAACCATTCCTTATATCTCATATTTTTAAACTCTTTTCTGGTTTCATGGGAGAATGGATCCCTTTATTTTGGATAAATTATGTTGCTGGTTACTGAATTACAACTAGGTCCATGAACTGATTTTTTAATTGAATCTAAACTTAAAAAATATTGTAAAAATTCTTTTGTTTCATAAGTGTCAGTTCTAAATTTTTTTCATACAAAATAAGAAAAACTAGTAAATAAATAAAAAGTGTAATAATTTTAATTTATAAAATTAATCTTATTAACCTTCTAAAAATATTATTAGAGGCGTAAAAAAAATAAAGAATATATATTTTTTCTGTAAAAAATAATAAATATTATATTGAAAACATATAATAATACTTATTTTAGGATTACTTATTTTTCTTCTAATAGGACACTAATATGTCACTTATTATAGGACGAAGATAATAGTGTCAATATTTGTATTGAAAAAGAATACAATAAGAAAACAAACGAATAAAATAAAAATGATAAAATAAAAAATTTAAAATATAAATATAATAGTAATGAAATATTAATATTTCATTAAGATTATATTTTTGATTTTAAATATTAGAAATTCTACTATTATTATGTGTAGTATTATTATGTGTAGTAAGCAGATTTCTTTTTTTAATGCGGAAGTTTGAAACAGTTAGAAATTAATAATAATAATAATTTATTACATTTTTAAAGGTGTAAAGAGTAAAGACTTAATTAAAAATAATTACATAATAAAGAAACTAACTAAAACAAAGTTTGGAGACCTACTTAAAAATTTCTATATAATTTAAGGACCAACTAAATAATTTATAGAAACATTATATGTGTTCAAATCTTATATTTATATCGATCCTAATAGATATAGAATTTGAATATAATAAGTTAAATTTTACAAACGAAAAAACCATTGATATTTGATTTCTTTGGGTTTCAAAACAATTTAGTTATTACTACACTAAAATTGGCTTTTGGCTTGTGCTATTCAATTGATAGCATGTAAATTAAGAATATTTTTAATGTAAGATCTTAAACAATAATCTTGAATTTAAGATTTAATTTTTATTAGATTTTTAAATAAAAAGATGAACATATCTTTAATGGAAAATAAATTTTTTAGAAAAATCTTTAAGATCTGTATAGCATTTAACAAATAATAGTTTTTTTTTCATCTTTCTAAAATTTTAAAATAAAAAAAATAAGAGAGATTTTTAATTCTAATTGAAAAAATGTCTAAAATTTCAATTTAAAATTATTATTAAAAATACTCTAAGGAATTCTCCTTGGTTCTTGTTAAGGATATAATTTTTCTTGACTGAGTTTGATGAAAATTTTTACAGGGAAACGGGAGAGAAAGATGTAGTATTCAAAGTGCAGTATTGTGGAATATGCCACTGGGACCTACATATGTTAAAGAACGAGTGGGGCAATTCAACCTATCCTCTGGTTCCTGGGTATGTCATAATAAAAAGCTTAATTATTTTTTGTACGTTTCTGACATTATTGTGTTGCGATCGTACGCACTAATAAGATGCTTTTCACGTTGAACTTTTTAAACGTATTACCTTCTCACAAAAAGAGAAGGGGGAAAACGTGAAATAAGATAACAATACAATGGGAAAAGGTAAATATAAGTTACAAAGATTTTGAGGACAAAAATATTACTCCTTTAAAAATAGGATAAAATCCTGGAGAGTCGAATGATTAAATTATAAAATATACTAAGGTCTATTTTTCAGTTTTTAAAATTTATGTTTACAGCTGTTTTGAAAAATGGTTTAAGATCAGTTCTTGAAAATCGAATGAAGGAAAAAATTGTTTTCTAGGACAACTTTTCCGGTTTTAAAGTGATGAATTTTTTTATCAAATTTTTTAGTGGGCCTTTCTGTACAACTGACATTGAAATGATGAATTTATTAAGAATAGAAAAAAATTATGATTTTGTTACAAAGTTGGCAGCAATAAATATATTAACTTACTGTTGTGCCACTGTGTTTTTATAAAAAAAAACTGTCTAAAATAGTTTCTAAAACAACAATCAAATGTTTTTTTTTTGTTTTTAAAAACTAAAAACTGTTTTTTATATTTAAAAACCCTATTTCCCCCTTATTTCTTGGTTGTGTCAAATTTTCCTTTGTTTTATGTAAATATGAATTAGAGTGAGTAAAATTTTAAATTAGTTCTCGAGATTATATGGGTTACATATTTTGGTTTCTGATTTTTTTTTTTGAAGAAAGTTTCTGAAGCTTTAAAAATCTTTAATTTTATTGATTTTAGAAAAAAACCATTAATTACTTAAACATAAGATTTCAGATAAACTATCTAATTTTTTTATTACTAGGCTGAGCAGCCTAGAGTGGATTTTAAGTTTGAATTAAATTATATAATTTTTAAAATACTCTAAGCTGTTCTAAATTTAAGTTTGAAATAATAGTAATACCCAATTCAACCACTCATAATGCTTCAAAGTTTGTAAATCATTTACAATAGCAATTCATCACCTAACAAGTTAAAATTCGATTTGAACATGCGTATAGGCACGAGATTGCTGGTGTAGTGACAGAAGTGGGAAGCAAGGTGCAAAAGTTCAAAGTTGGAGACCGGGTTGGAGTGGGGTGCATGGTTGGATCATGTCGTTCATGTGAAAGCTGTGGCGAAGATCTTGAGAATTACTGCCCCAAACTGATTCTCACATACGGTGACACGTATTTTGATGGCACCATAACACATGGAGGCTACTCTGACTTGATGGTTGCGGATGAACACTTTGTGGTTCGAATTCCTGATAACCTACCACTTGATGCTGCTGCACCTCTCCTTTGTGCTGGCATCACTGTGTATAGCCCTTTGAGATACTATGGACTTGACAAGCCTGGTCTGAATCTTGGTGTGGTTGGTCTTGGTGGACTTGGTCACATGGCTGTCAAGTTTGCCAAAGCCCTTGGAGCTAAGGTCACAGTCATTAGTACATCTCCTAACAAAAAGAAGGAAGCCATTGAGAACATGGGAGCTGACTCATTTGTGGTTAGCCGTGAACAAGATCAGATGCAGGTAGGTCAATACAAGAAATTAAGAGTAAAAATATGTTTTCAGTTCCTATACTTTTAGTGAAACTTGTTTTCATCGCTAAAGGTCTATATGTACGTAGGCTGTAATGGGAACCATGGATGGTATCATCGACACAGTTTCTGCTGTCCATCCACTTGTGCCTTTGATTGGCTTGTTGAAGCCTCATGCAAAACTAGTCATGGTTGGTGCACCAGAGAAGCCTTTGGAGTTGCCAGCATTTTCTTTACTTCAGGGTAAGCACATATAAAAAATAATGCCATAAATTATATACGCTCCTTAATGCTATTGCCAGAAATAGTGATCAATGTGGCCGATGTAGCTGGTCGTGGTGACTCTAAAAATCTTGATGTTGCCGCCAAATTTACAGTCGCGGACTGTTTTTTAAAACTTAATCATTAATAGAGCTCCAATATGCATGCGTGTCTTAGAATAAAAATGTACTCAACGATTTTGAAGGTTGAAAATTGAATTTTGAAACTTGCTATTACTCCACAAAATTGGTAGGGAGGAAAATGGTTGGTGGCAGTTGCATCGGAGGGATGAAGGAGACGCAAGAAATGATTGATTTTGCTGCAAAGCATGGTGTGAAACCTGATATTGAGGTTATTCCAATAGATTATGTCAACACTGCAATAGAGCGCCTCGCCAAAGCAGATGTGAAATATCGATTTGTAATTGACATTGGAAACACCTTGAAGGCAAACCCTTGAATATAGAAATATGCATGCGGGCTTCAGACTTAGAGACTAAATGTTTCTAAAAGTCACGTGTTTATCGTAATGAGTTTTTGCTGGAGGATTTAGATACGCTACTCCTTGATGTAATAAGTAATTAAATATGGGGCGTGCAAACCTTGGTTATAATCCCTTTTGGATGAAAATCGTTTGTAATATATATACATTTTAAACAGTGAACTTGCATGTGTGAGATTTTGAAGATGTTTAATGTTTTTAATTATTTTGATTGTCAAGAAATAGCTTCTATTAAACATTTTTTAGTTGAGCCAGCATGTCATGAAATAACAAAATGAAAGTGTTTTTTGTTCTTTTCATTTTTGTTGTTAAAGGGAGAACAAAGAAGAAAACGTGGCATCAATTTAATTTTTAATGATTACTGAATGATCTTAAAATTTAATCCACATTCTCTGTGTTTTTCTTCAATAATTACTTGGTACTAACGTTCTTGATCCGTATGATAATAATTGTCGTAAGATAATTTCATAAGGAATTAGATTTGAATCCCGTATTACATCCAAAATAATTAGTTGATATGCTGCTGAAAAAATAAAGACAAAGTAGTTTTGTGTATGTTACATTCTTTTAATATAATGTAGTAATGCAGAATGGAAAATATATTTTATATATAAAAATTAAACTCACTAATTTAAATCCATTGAACATTAATTCTAGATGTAAATTATTTAAATATTTTTTATTCAAAAAAGTAGTAGCCAATAATTCTTAATTGCCAATCATTGAACATGAAAGTCTTCAAAATTCCATTTTAATTTTTATAATATTCTTTTTTATCTTCAAAGGTAATAATCGTAGTTTTTATAATTGGATGGGACTAGCCGTTTGATGGGAACTAAGAAGGTAATTGATTCAGATAATTCAAAAAATAAGAGTAAGAAATCGATTAAGATTTTTTTTATAAGCAAAATACATTTTATTATATTCCAAATCAAATAAGCACAATATGTGCCTCAATGGACCAACTTTTTACAGAACATCTACATTAAAAACACCACCACCACTCAATTTCCTTCTCATAACAGATCTGAGAAAAGGAGAACCCCACCTAAAAATCAGAATATAATATAAAACCAACACAAATCAACTCCCCGGATATGATGAAATAACTCAATAAAAAATGTAAAAAACAAGTAAAGTTATTGGCAGAAAACCGTTTTAACGTTTAAGTCAACAATTTTAAAAAATTCATTTTATAAAGTTTAATTTTTATGTACAGTTGAAATACAAAATTTTAGACTGACAAGCAACCAAAAAACATGGTAGGTATTTAAGGTAATTATTGTTAATTATAAAATATAGTATTATACATTTGATTTATAATTAAATACGATCTAATTCAGTTGGTTAAGTAAATATGTGAATATTATGAATTCCAAATATCACATTCAATTTTTTACGTATAAAAAAATTATAGATAAATATTAATTTGAAATTATTTTATAATATCAATATTTACAATACTTATATACTTATCCGTCACCAAATTACAAGCCTCCTGCCCTCCACCCCACAGTAGTACATACAATTTAAAATTCTCTTACAATATCAGTACCTACAATACTTATTCTTATAATTATCCGTCACCAAATGACAAGCTAGCCTCCAGCCCTCAACAGTATTACAAATTAAAGTTAAAATAAAAAAAAAAAACCAATAAAAAAATATTTTTATACTGGCTTTATACTTTCATCATAATTTCTACTTTCTAGCAAAATTTCTGCAATGCTTGTTTGTATGCAAATTGCAAGATGAGAGAATACTTATGCAGAGTCACGCTTATTATTTATATATCTTAATTCCTCTGCAAGTTCTCGGCACAGTCAAGTACTTTTAATTGGAGGACTTTCTAAGTGGACATAGTCATACATAACCCGCATGAAAGGACTTATGCCTTTTGACTGTGTCAAATAGATGGTGTTCTTTCCATTCACCAAATGATTGCTACCTACAGCTACAGTATACAACCTATACAATCCATGAATTCCATGTCTTGCTATGGCATTGTCATCACCTTTTAGCCCTGCTGAGAAATGGGGAAGCTTTGCATTCGGGGCATTGAACCTAACCTGATCAAACCCATATCAAAAATATGTTAGCCACCATAGTCATTCACTCATACTCATTGCTGAAACAATAAAATAAAGAAAGATCAATTATGGAAGAAATTAATGAATTGGTGTACCTCCAATCTAGCAGTAGTGGTAGATGCCAAGGCCACTTGTAATGTGTAATTTCCTGGCATTATCATATTTTTAAGTTGGAATTGAATTTGCCATGTGGTTGGCATGTATGTTTTTTCTGGTGTGCTCCTGCATACACATTAGTGCAGTTTAGAGGAGAAAACCAACAATGCTTGACAATTATAACAAATTCTATATATTGACAAAAAAAAAAAAAAAAAAAAACCTGGTGACTTGAGCATAAAACCAATCATTGTGATAGTCAGATACACCAACAGTGTAAACGAGGTCATGGTTTGGATATAACTCAGTGTAATGTTCCCACAAGCCGTATTGCCTAAACCTGTCATAGTAGAAATAGTTTGAGAAAATGGAAAAAAAGAGCATATTAATAGAAGAAAACATTAATTGTTGAAAATGGGTTTTGGGCTAACTTGTCTTGGTTGTCGTTCAGGAATAATCCGTTCATCAACTTGGGGTTAGGGTCTGGTATATAGAATTTCGCAGCTGAGCGATCTGGGATCCCAATTTCCCATAGAGTAGGACCATTTCTTGGAGGATTATAAACAAGTGAATTCAAGTTGATGTTGCCCCCTATAAGTACATTACATACAAGTCATTGTCTAATGAAGCAAGCTATAAACTAACTTTCTAAAAAGTTCAAATTATTATAAGTGCAAAAGCTCACAAATAGTTAATGTTTAAATAATTTATGATTAAACATTTAACAATGCACGAGTTTGTAGTATCTAGTACTATAACATCCTGATAGGATTCCAATAAAAATGGAACTAATCATGATTGCTTAGTCATAGTTCTAATTCCATGTCATGAATCAATTACTCAAAAAGCTGAAGTTGGATAAAAGCACATAAACTATTTATATTTAACATACATGAGAGACGAAGATATTTTACCCGGCTTGATGGTAATTTTAGTTTGATATCTATAATCTCCAATAAAACCAGGAACCCATGCATACAAGTTGTAATCCCCAGGTACAATATTTTTAATCAAGAAGTGTCCATCTTTGTCAGCTTGAATCCAGAATTGATAACCCTGTGAATTACACATATAATTCAAATTTCAGACCCTTTTTAGCTGAATGTATTACTAGCCCTTCAAAGTTCAAGAAATTAAATCTAATTGACTCCTACACCAAAATGTACCTTGCTTTCTTTTTGCCATGATCCTGCATCTCCAGGCAAAGCTAGACCAATATAAGCATTGTTAGCAGGTTGATCTCTCTTTCCCCTGATGAACAAGGTAAAGCAATGAATTTATTAGCTTGTTTTATATAAGTTGATATTATGTAATCAAAGAACAAAATGAAGGTAAATAAAGCATAGGCATATACCCATCTTGGACTAGTAGTCGTCCTGCCACTGTTCCCCGTTGATTGGGTGGAAGGAAATCTTTTGATCCAACGAAATCTAAGGCCATCTTCTGACTTCATTGGATAACTAATTTTCCAAAGAACAATAATATATTGTCATAATATAATCACTTAACCCAAATAATGTATAAAAATTATTACATGTGAGTGTAGTTAAGGGTAATAATAAGTATATACCTGCTCTACAGCATCTGACCAGAGAGACCGAAACTGGGATTTGTTTGGAACAGAGTTAAGGTAGACTAAAAATGGGCCAAAAACCTTTTTATATGTCTCCCCTTCACCAAATGCCATGGTTACCTCCTTGCCAGCATAATGAGTGCTCACAAACATCTAAACAAGAAGAAAACAAAAATAAGAATAATAACAACAAAAGAAAAAAATAGAGACCAGGTACTATAATTTTCACTTATTTGGTTCTGTGATTGTGAATGACAACGGACATTCTAGCCGTACCTATCTAAGTTCTAAATTTTGTTTTAGGCCTATGTTCTGAAGTTATAAATTTGTGTTGGGTGATGAGAAGAAATTCTTAAGGAGGCATTACTTTTGAGTGCACTCTATTTTACTTTTTCTTTTTTTTAGGGGTATTTTGTAGCGAAAATGACAATATTAAGATATTGATACAAGTTTAACATAGTAGTATTACAATTGTCTATACTAGTTCAATTTTAAACAGAGAGCTTATAAATTAACAGACAACACTTATCAAGACTTATTCATGCTTTGAGGTCACAGATTGAGCTGTTGCTTCATGCACTCTTTTTGGAATGTTTTCTTGACCTTTCGGTTTGGTTATTCTGTAAGTAAATAAAGAGAGTGCATTCTGGAATGGAATTTTACATTTTGGATTGGTCATTCCCAAAGCAAGAAGGTAGTGCAGGAAGCAACTGAAAAGTGCAAGAAACACTAGCCCACAGGTTGAACTTACGGAAAGAGTAGTTGGGCCAACATGAGAGGTGAGGTCTTGCTTAATGGGCCCAGCATTTCCTCATTACTGGGTGTTATCAACCAGAAGCCCACGGGTGCTAAATCATCCTGGGTAATCCACCCATGAACAGTGTTATCTTTGTTCTCACTCGAGTATTGGTATTTGTCATCCACCTAAACCCAACACAATAACAAACAAGTTAATGCCATAAACATTATAAACAACAAAAATAGCAAAAAGCAATGTCAATTCAAACAACAGGCATAAAAGAGTTACCTCTCCCTTAAATTGTTGCTCAGATGAATTGTTTAAGAGAACAGCTTCAGGATACACCAGGGGTTGACTTGATGCTCTATCTCTCATAGATGGCATGTTCCTTTGCCTTGTATCGGATATGGCCATGTAGTGGAACCTGGATATCATTGGTTGTTTATTAGTTATAAGCATACTTATTTTATTCTTAAATGATAACCTCAAACTAAATTGTCATTTACAAGAATGTATCATATATCATATATGTATTCTCAAACTAATCTATGTATATTAACCTACCTGTTTACTAATACTTTATTTGTTGGGATACTTTTCTTCAAGCCATTTCATATTCAGTTCTTTCAAAATTTGAAATTTTTCATCCACGAGTCAATGATACAAGTACTAAAATTTTTTCAAAAATCAAAGGAAAATATTTTTTTTCTTTAACTTTTCTCATGGTGACATTTTCCCACTTACCTGGTTTCGTCGAGTTTGAAAACAATCCTAATTTGATCAATCTCCACTGCAGGTAATCCTGAAGGTCGATTAAATATTGCGCATGAATACAACCCATAATCACCTCTTCGCAATATATACCTGCGCGAAAAAAATTATATCAAACAATGGGGACACTTGAGCCTTTCATGGAAGCTGTCCATGTTCTTCAAAATGAAATCTCCACTATATTCTCGTTTGCTGCAATGACTGAGAAATCTGTCCCACGGATTCTGCAGTACAGTTTAAATCGTAAATTTGAATTGCATAAAACATGCATTACTTCTACCCTTTTTCTATCTCTATTTTCCATTACATAATTTATCATTTTTTTCTCTAACAGTTTTTTTTTCTTTCTTTATCTCTCCCATCTTTCCACCCATACACCTTGCAATTAGGGTAGGTTCAATATTTTCCATAAAAATAAACAAAATAGAATGAAAAGGTGATAAAAAAGAAAAAATAAGCATAAATTGATAGTTTCTAAAATATATATACCTCTTAAACATGTCATGTTCTCCCGGTTCAACAACGGTATACAAGTAATCAACAACGATTCTCAACTGTTTGAAAGAAAAAAAACGCTATTCTCTTTTACTATAACCCCTTATTACACTATTTTTCAAGTTATAAGGACTAGTCACACAACCAGTGACTTACAGACCCCCAACAGGATCTATCTCGATCTAACCAAGACACTAGAGTCTCCACAAGACTCTGCATAAGCCAATTCAAAGAATTCAATACTCTATTCAAGCCACATTTCTCAAGGTGGCTAAAAAGGTTACTTCAACACATTTTCACCGTTTATATAATCTCTTGAGCACATCTTGTGAAGACACTAAGGTTCATACATACCATATCATCATCAATTAACCAACATTCTTCCTACACATGCATTCTTCAGAGCCAAATTTTCAAAGTCTATGAAAATTATATTTCAAGACTAAGCTTTCATCACAACAACCTTTTAAGCATACTTTTCCAAAGGACCCAAGCCTAATTTCAGCTCTAACTCAAATGGGTCACTATTCACCTCAAGAAGAAATTCTTAAATAATCGGTAGAATTTGAGTTTCTTACTTCTAAAACGACAAGGAAGGCTAGAGGACAACTTCTCCAAGCTTGAGTGTCCTTAAAACGCCTCCTTTTCCTTAGAAATCGAAACTTTGATAAGTTCCATAGAGAACACGATCTCTCCGTTTGATGATTTTCAGAGAAAAGTGACGTTGGAATCTAGTTCATTGAGTAGTTTCCATCAACTTTCATGTTGGAAGTGAGGTGTTTTGGTCAACAGTTGAGTGGTTATGGAACTTCCTAAGCTCAATAGTGGTGGAAATGAGAAAGGAAGAAGATGATTTCATTTTTGGCCAACAAATGAGAGAGAAAGGGTCTTTTTAAGTGACCAGCCCGCATTCCCTCGCTAACGACACCATTCTAGCGCTATTGGCGCCAGATTCCAGAGAAAAATGACTTTCTGGTGCACTTCTAACGCTACTGACGCCATCCTGACGCTATCCGCGTCGGATCTGGTGCTATTCGCACCAGATTACAGAGGCCACCAGGATTTTTTTTTTAAACCAAGGTTATTATACTTCATTTGTTGCTTTGCTATTTTTTTCGTAGTTCTTCAACACCATTGGCATATCCATGAGATTGAACCTCTTCTTTTGAAAGCATCTTCTTCAATTCTTGCACTTGTTTATCATACAGACGAATTCTTTCTGCATGTGATGCAAGCTTCTGTTTAGTTGCTATAACCTTTTGCCTCCACTTATGAAAGATAAGGATTAACCTCCATAGTATTTTCAGAACCTTGATTTAAATATTTTGGAAAATTGTCATCCCAAACTCAAAATTTACACCTCTTATTTCATGCACATTATACAAAAACCACTAAGAATCCTAAAACATAACACAATAGAAACCAAAACATAGCAAAAACCACCAATAAAAATTTCTTATACTCCACTCATCACATCACCCAAATATCTTGTCTGGATACTTCTTGGTTTGAGATGTTAATTGAATCGTCGTCTTGTTGCACCAACAACAAATGCATAGGGACCCACATAATGAAAATAAAAATGACATGCATTAATAAAGTGTTTAGAATGGTGAGGTGACCATCAAGTCAATACTCTTATTTGATTATCAATTGCGTTTCCTTTTTCTTAGCAGCTCAGGGAATGGCATGGATTGTGTTTCTTATTGGGCAGTTGCATTCGTATGAGAAAGTAAAACTAGTACTCTAGAATGAAAGATCAAACCTCTTGACTTAGGAAGAGAATAATGACAATGGCTTAATAGAAATATGAGGAGGATATGTTATTAATGAAGAAACCACTCAACCAAGTGACCAACAACAATACAATTATAACTTTGACACAATCCACAAAGGGACGAAAAATTTTGTTTTTATTAAAAGCAAGCGATGGATATAATCTCCTTCAATCCCGAGAGCTGCTGGATGGATCTATCTACAAGGCTGCTTCGAAAGACCAGCTAAGAATGTCATGTGTTTCAACCAAGTCACCAGTGGAGGCAGAGAAACCAACTCTGATCCATTCGGGCAAAACATTCCTCAAATCAACAATTGTAGAGACAGTGGCATTCCTATTGTTAGGGTAACCCACAAACACACTCAACCTCTTGGACTCGGAGTTATAGTTCAGGCTCGCATGTGCTATAACGTTATCAGGTTCAAGTTCACTAGGCCATGGCACAGTTGCCACTGACTTAATAGAGTCAACATCAATTCCAACATGAGGAGACTGGTTTGGTGAATTGGGGTCCCAATCATTGGTGAAACTATCAAACTCAATAGCCACTATTTGGTTTTTGGAAGGGTCCAGTGCAGTTTCCGGGTTGAAAAGTCCAAGATACCCTCCACTTGAATTTTTGGGGAAGTTAAGGCTGGCTGGTGCAAGAAAGAAGGCAAAGCCATCACCACGAAGGGTTGAACCCTTAGGGTTCACGACAAAGGAGAAGCCAGAGCTGAAGTCAGCGAGTTCTCCGTTGTTTTTGTTCCATAGGTGTATCGGTGTGATATGAAATGCTCTTCCAACACTGTGTGGGACCGGTTTGCCAAGTTGGTCGGTGTTGGTTAGCCTTAG